>CAAKHF010005423.1:3649-16760 GCA_901007745.1 Hippocampus kuda
ATACCCCTCCCCCCCCCCCCCCCCCGCACTCCGCTATGTGGAATCTTTGGCTAAAAGTGAGTTCCGCACCATTATAACTGCATAAAGTGAGGCCAGATGAAATACGCCGCATAACAAGTTGAAGTGAACTCGAGATCAGCTCTCGCTCCGTGAGAAATCAAGCAAGCCTTAAAGGTGATGACGAGGAACTTGTCACCGGGGGTCTGTTTCGACTTCACACCCTCACGCTTCGACTGTATTCTCCATTTATGATGTGCGTGTGTGGGTGCGCGTCTGTGGTAAACGGGCGAAGCACTGTGACATTTACAAAATAACTGAAATGTGATGCGGGTCGTGCCAAGGTTGCGTATAAAGTCATCATTAAATATTTCCGACTGGAATATTTCATTCATCCAAATTTTGGATGAATGATTGGAAGCCATTCTATTTCACACCCGCACATTTCATTTTTTTTCCCTCGAATGCATATAATATCTTAAGACCCTTAGAAAACGTGTTAAATTAGATTCCCTATTCTATTTTTTTTAGTTTATCCAAATTATACGACAGGCCGGGATGGGAAAACTACAGAATTTCTATTTGACTGCAGAGCATCATTGAATCTGTTCAAATCATTTCTGGGTAATTAACTGTGTTTGCAATATGTGAGTCACAGGAAGCTGGAGCTTTTCTGCTGGTAATGCTTATTAACCCTTTCATGCACCAATAATGATAACTTGTAACATGATAACATAAGATGTCCACTGTAGTGACCGCTGTCCCTGAAAGAGTTAATAATGACATTTTATTTAGTTGACAGGTTTCCTGTTATTATTTTTGCAATGTGAAGCCCAGTGGCATAACTTTTATCCTCTTGTATGTTAAAAAAAAAAAACATTGTGCTCTGTATCTCATATGAAAAAGTTCAAATAATGTAGTAGGACACAGTTTAGTAGTTGAATACATTTTTATTGTAACAAAGTTTGACTTTGCTCTGACTGAACAGCAAAGCCGGGATTTACTTTCCAATGAGAGAAAAACCGTTCCTTCAAAACATACACAGGCTTCACAGCAACGTGGCTTCATTTTACATGATTTTTGTCCAAATCCTCCATTCAATATTTCGGAAACGATAAAGATATAAGAAAAGAAACTCAATTTATGGGCATTATTTGATCAATCAAATCCAATTTATTGGGACATAAAAATATACAAGCTCTGCAAATACCTGAGCTCCTGTTTGAGTGCATGAGTGCCATTTCATTGTTAAAATGTAATTACATCAGAACCCCCCCCCCAACAAAAAATAAAACAATGAAGCAATGCTACTGTTGGATGCCCAAAAATAATATTCAACATCCATACATTTATATACAGTTGAGTTCAAAATAATAGCAGTGTGTTTCAGAAGCTCCAAATCCTTTAGTCATAGAATTTTTACTTCCATGCCTCACCAGGCACGGAACATTATATTTGAAAATGAGGAAACGATCCATTTTTCGACAGCTTTTACAGAAAATGAAGAAAAATAAAAGTTGTGCTGTTAAGAAAAAAAAAACCTGTCATAAAAACTCATATTTACATTATAAACTCCAATTTTCAAGGATTTATTATTCAACTAATATTCAGTTGTATAACCACTTTAGCGGTGACCCCATAACTTTTTCATTCGGATAAAGATCCGGGGATTGATCTGGGCATGACATAATTACTTCTTTTGGTGTGGAACCAAAATGCTGCTCACTTATTCGCATATTTGGCATCAATGTGTTGTCGAAACGCCCACTACCAGGGCATTCATTACCAGGCAAGATGACCTCGACAACTATTTTCATATATGCAAACCTCTGTCAGACTCCGCTAATTGTTTGCCAAGTAGTAATAAAACTGATCTTATTTTGAACACAGCTGTAGACATATTGTACGTGTATATACAGAAAATAGCACATTTATGGTATATGGTACACACAGAAAATTCAGCTCACACAGAGCTGACTTCTTTCCCCATCGTCATTTTTTTTTCTTAGTTGACTTGTGCCGGTTAGATAACAGAAAAGTACATTTTCACAGGTTCGAGATGTAAACAAATTTCTGTGCCACGGTTTGCGCACATTAAAGTTGGGTGGTGGTTGCTTAGCACCAGAGAATAAGAAGAAAAAAAGAGAGAAAAAAGCTGCCTTTTGAACAAGATATTACATTCAAAGAAAATGTGAGGTTAATTAAGTTGCTGAGTTGCCCTCTGAGAATTTTGGTCTGCTGACAAAACTTGCTGTCACAACGAGATGATGTATCAGGTAGTTTAGGAAACTGACATCAGATCATTTCCACATAAGCCTTCCAAAAGTGGACTTTTGGTTTCATCAACAGTTTTCACTGTCGGCCTGGAATAAATCGTTACCTTGTTGCAAGTGCGTTGGCTAAAGTGCAAGGTCAGCGATACATAACACATCATTTCTTCTCACAGGCTGCAGTGAGGCCTCTCTGAGGTAAAATTCCTTTTTCTTTTTTTTTTCTTTTTCCTTCACAGTGCAAAGCAGTTTTGCTTCAACTTGAATTTGCATTTTATACCTATCGCTTTTGTAGCATCTAGAATTGATCACCAATAACCGTTTATTTTTTTTTTTTTTGCAGCATAATTGATGAGCTCAAATGATTAGCAGGCTAAGTCCACATATGTCAGGTCAATGACATCACACCTAAAAAAGAAATTTTGACTCACGCCTTAATGTACATCATCTATAATTTCAGACGTCCGAAGTTTAAGGCATCATGTATAGAAAATACTTCACATCGAGTTGAAAAAGAACATTATGTTTGAAAGGATATACAAATAGGGTGCAATATACAAACAGCTATTTACAGGGCTTAAGACCCACCCAATGACCAAAACGTAAACTCCGCACACATAAATATGAACATGAACGAATGAGCTTCATATGAAAAGCTACAGCATTGATTCATTTAATAAGATTTTTTTTTTTAAATCTTTGAGCGCAAACAAGCTTCTAAACGCGTGTGAATAGAATTGTTGTTAGCCGAGAAGTCAATGAAAAAAGGATGCGAAAAAGCACAATCGGTGAAGCAATCCTTCTTTGTTTGGGTTTGGTGTTTGATGAGCAGTTTGAGGATTTACGTGCAAAAGAAATGCAAGTGAATTGCTTTGCCGCAATGTGATGAGAGAGTATTGCATTTTTTGCCAACTCTGCTCTTATGTTACACAACCAATTTCACACTTAATCCTCGACATGCACATTATTTTAATTGTATCGCAATCGCTTTCCATGCCTTACGATTTGAACACATCAGTTGTGACTGTTCTGAATTTGACAATTTTTTATTATTACTTTTTTTTAATGTATATATTTGCATGACAACACTTGTCATACTTACACATTACGTAAGAGAGGGCAAAGAGTTTAAAATGTGCAATAAAAGGCAGATAAAAATGAGAGGTAACCTCTATATGAACCCTGATGATGATATCATTTTTGTTCGAAGAAATCCACAGAACAGGGAAAAAAACTGTACATGAATTAGAATTTAAAGCAGCCAACAATATCGTATACACTTTCATAGCAAAGGCGAAGAACGTTTGTCACAATAATTTTGCTTGTTAATAGTAACTGTGTAGGCATTGTTTTTGGATTACGTTTTGATTGTCTTTCACACTATTCAACATTAAAATTCAAATAAAGACCCCCCCCCCCACACCCCTGATTACAAATTTCATTTACAGCGCCATGAAAAAGTTTTTGCCCTTTTCTCAAATTCTTATTTTGTATTTCCTACAGCTATCCAAATCTAGCTGATCCTAAGTGCAAGAGTAATCGGCGTTCTTATTGAATCATAAATTGAACACACATTTTGGAGAGTTTTACTGACAATACCCTAGTCTGGTTACTCCCCGACTTGTTCAATTAAGAAATGACTAAAATAGAACATGTCTGACAAAATGAAGTCAGCCAAAAGATTTAATTTAAAAAATAAAATAAAAAAAGCTGCAACAAAATACTGTCAACCAAAGAAATTAGAGATGAGTCATAAAATCGTTGATATTTTTCAGTCTGGATGGGGTTGCAAAGTGGTGAGAGTCATTGTCCTATGTATTTACCAGATGAAAGCTGATTTTTTTTGAAGGTGTGTGGCTTGTTACATCTGGTATAAAAGTATTTCAGAAAAAGATCAGACTAACAGTCAAACATAGTGACGGTAGTGTGATGGTGTGGGGATGCTGTGTTCATTCAGGACCTGGACAATTTGCTGTGATTGATTGAACCCCAATTTCTGCTCTGTGAATCTCATTCATACGTCAATATAAATACCAATAACTTGTGAAGAGGGCAAAGATTTTCATATTACTGAACGTATATTTTTCCTCCCCCGCACCCCCCCTCCCCCCCAAAAAATGTTACGCTTCTTAGTTTACAAAACCATGTTGAACTAAGTTTGGTCCACTTTAAAAGGCCCCAAGCTACCTGAGCATCTTTGTAAACTAGAGCAGGTGGAGAGTCTCATATCTCAAATTTAGCAGTAATAAAAAAATAATTTCATATTAATTTCATATCTATGGAAATTTGACCCGATAAAATAAATACTGTAACAAAGCAAAGCTTAATCGTGATCATGGCACATGAATTAATATAGCTTCAAAAATGCAGGGCACAATGAGAATCAATATTACCACCGGCAAACAAGTCCAAATGGACAACAAGCAGCATCAGTTGACCAAAATCACGATTTGCAGCAGACTTTTGTTCTTTGTTACGAAGGAAAATAGGGCCACATAGGTAGGGGGAAAAAAAAAACCAAGATTTTACTGCCCCCCCAATGAGAAAACAAAAGCTTTAATATTGAAGTCATAATATCACTAGAAAAAAATGTTTGATTCAAATTGCATATTAACAAGTCAATGTCCAAATTCCCACACAAATGTAAACATAAGTCACGGTGTCTCTCTCTCGAGCTGCCGTGTCATTACCTGGAAAAATCAATCAATATTTATTCGGTAAAGCTCTTCTGACTGATGATCAAACAATCCCAAGAAAATATGCATTTCAAGACGGCGTCGTCCTTTCTCAGGAAACAAAACAAACATTTGAACAGTTACTCACGTTCAACTGCTCCTACTGATGATTGAGATGATTGTCCACTTACTTTATTTTCATAATTACAACTTCATTCTTACAATGCGTTAACCTTATTTTTATTTTTTTTTTCCTTTCAGTGTGGTTCGCATACTCCTTCATACTTTGGAAATAGTGAGCGTTACGAAGCCTAAACAGAAGGACCAACCTACAAAATCCTTGAGGTCTGTTTGAGCACGCTTTTCAAATGCTCTCACTCGAACCGATTTGATCTCGTTTATAGCAGCGCGCGCTGCCACGAAGCCTTCATATGGTTTCTCAGCTCTTCAAATTCACACTGCTTGGAGCTGAAAAGCTTGTACTCGCGCTACACGGGTCTGCAGCAAAATAAAAGGTTTGGGAAACAAAAAAAAAAAAAAAAAAAATGAGAATGAAAATCTTCCCCATACTTGTCTTTAAATTTGTATCCGTCCTTTCACTGGAACGTATGTTCACCGCGAACGATATGCGAGGAGAACTCATAACGGTCTTTGCTGTGGTGACCACAGATGTTACATTCCAGCGGATCCCTGTATCCATGGCAACCCATATGGATGGTGTACATGACGTGGTCCAGGAAGAGCACTTGGCAATGGTCGCACTGGAAGGCCCGCAACTCCCGACCCTCCCGTCCAAACACCCGCACCCCTTCCTGGACTGTGGGCCTCTCTCCGGCTTCTCGCAACAGCCCGCTCGCAGCTCCTGAGCCAGTTCTGGGTGACGCATCTGTCACGTGATCACCCGAATAAACCGCGGGGCTCGAGCGTGACCTGAGACCGGACGGGAGATTGCCGCCGGGATTAACGTGCCGCTCTCGAGGGCTGCTGCGAGCCGACTCGGGAGAGTCTCCTCCGCTGTTGCTCGGCGACTCTTCATGTCCCGAGTGGGTGGGGCGGCCATGCCGGGGCAACGAAGCGGGCCCGTTGGAGATGCTGTGGCCGGGGAAGTCGGAAGGTAATGTGGGCTGCAGTGGCAGTGAGTCGGTATTCCCTGAACGCTCCACTCTCTGGTCAAGAGGCAGAACATGATGGTAGAGTGGGTTGACCATGGGCACATGTTGCAGAATGGGCCGAAGTGTTTCTGATCCCAAATATGTCAGAGCATTGCCCATCGATTGGTCCATCATGTGGGCCGACAAGAGCTCAGACTGCTTCTCAAACTTGAGGCCCATCTCATATCCCATTTCAGGGTAGCCGTAGCGCACCATCTTTTCACCTGTTTAAAAACAGAGCAGTATGATGACCTGGTCCGGGTTTTATGGTGACGGGCACACGAGGCTGTGTTTGCACATTGGTTTCACCGGTCTCTAACGAACCCAAAAATGGGACAAGCTATGTTCTACGTCACGCTTTTGGTCTTGGTTTCCACTCCATTCGCAGCTACATCGTACTGTGTGACAAAATGTACACGTCCAATACGAGAATGCCCGATCACATATATATTTTTTTTAACCCTTTCAGGGACAGCGATCACTACATTGGACAGCTTATCATGTGATCAGGTTATCATTAGTGGTGCATGAAAGGGTTAAGTTGGTATTTTTACTTCCTGAGATTTTAGGAGTCAAGAAAGTGAGGGCTTTTCAGCCTTCAGGAAACATTTCAGGATCGGCCAACAGTGAAAGGAATTATATTTACAACCATACCAGGTGAATCTAATTGAACATTCTTGAAACTTTTGAATGCTCATCTCCAACCGTTCAATCTTTCGAACTTTTGATATGACAAGAAGGAGCTGAATGGCAAAATTCACTGCAGGTATTCGATCCACGAATTCACCGGCACATTTCCAAGGACGTTCGCTTCAATTCATCTTTGTGACACTTCCAGGCTCTCTGTATCTCTCTTTTCAACTGCCGATTACACTTTGTAACACGTTCAACCCAGTGGCTACGAAAACATTCTGTTAAAAGCTTCAGAATGGTGAGTTACTGGTCATTGTCGTTTGAACAAATAATATTCTTGACGCTTGTGGTAAAAGGACCCAAACTTGGCCCACTTCTTTTTACACTGTATAAGGATTTGAAAGATAATATTCACCATGATTAAAGAAACCACACTTTAAAAGAATATACAAAATTCTGTGTAGCCCAAGTTAAGCCCCTCCAGCATTTTGTTTTATTTGACATTCTGACAGATAGATCTATATATATATATATATATATATATATATATATATATATATATATATATATATATATATATATATATATATATATATATATATATATATATATATATATATATATATATATATATATATATATATATATATATATATATATATATATATATATATATATATATATATATATATATATATATATATATATATATATATATATATATATATATATATATATACATACACACACACACACACACACACAGTATATATATCTTAAAGAGCCGCAAATCCAGGAAAGGAAGTCAAAAGTCAGAGCACGCTTCCTTTCGAGAATAACTCAACCGTGTAGTTTGTCATTTACATGTTTTACTTGATGTTCAATGTGTGAAAGTATGAAAGGTGGAAAGCCCCATCCATCTACTAATGTAGACCAAACCTTCCAAAGCAAGGATGCGGTGAGCTGTAAATAAGATTGCAAGTAGCAACGTTACAGGTGTACCTAACCACAAAATGAAAACCCATTTCCTTGCCACTCTGTCCTGAGGCTGCTCTTACTTCCTCAATCTGTGTATCTTAGATCTGCCAAAACAAATAACACTTCTGGCTGGTCTTTCTGGTGTTTTTGTTTTCCAGTGCAGAATATGATTTTATAATTTGAATATATTTTGCCACGCAACCTGTTTTCCTGATTATATGCATTTCATTGTTTACATTGATTGTATTTTCAAATCACGATCTCAAACGTGTCTCGATTTCTGTCTATCTGCCCGCCAATGCTAGCTAAGAAGAAGCATTTAAACCAGCTGACGAGCTGCTTGTGTTGATAAATACCCACCCACAAATTTCTGCGGTGTGGTGCTCTTCCTTTTTCCAACATTGCTGTTTAGTCTTTCAATCACAAGCGGACGCTCAAACGTCGTCAAGGGCCTCGGCTCTTTCGGAACCTCACCTGGGGAAAAAAAATTATCAAGACAACTAATTACCTTTTCGTGGAGGCAGAAATTACAATGGAAACGTTTTAATGCATTACAGAGATTTTATTGTTTTGAAAATGACCTGGTTTATGATAAATGTAACAATGTTAAATGCTAAAAATGGGCTAACGAAACTAGCATTGATGTAGCTGTAGTTTTAACAATTTAAGACAAACACTGGGCCCTAGACTGGTACCTGGCCACACGAAGTGAGTAGACATCAGCTATTTTGTTGATTATAGGAGTTGCAAAGAAGTTATATTTTGATAAAAAGGCGCATCCGCCTTTGCCTTCGTCAAAAAAGTAACATGATACGAGAAGTAAGCCCATGAGCTCACAAAATTTTTTTTTTTTTTCATAACAAATGTGTTTGTGGAGCTTATTTAAAAAGAGGAATGAATCAAATAATGAAACAGAAGAAAAGCCGACAACTTTCAAAAAAACAAATCTGTATTTAAGACACATTAGGACCCGTAGGGTTTGTTTTTATTGTGAGTTGACTCGTGCAACCTGCTCTGCGTTTTTATGTTGCAGCAGGCTTCCAAATAAGGCAGTGAAGCCATCAGAACTGGCGTCTGGCAACGATACATGGAGCCTGCTTGTGTGATATTTCAACACAAATGGTGCAGCAGCACATGTAGATGGACAACACTCAGGCATATACAGTATTCTTTATTCTTTGTGAAAAAAATAAACACTACTAATGCACCTTACTGATCACTTTATTGTGAAACTTTTCGTAGTTTATTTTGTATGTCTGTCTGTACAGTATGTCTGTCCCCTGGTTGCCAAGGCATATACACTAGTATGAAGTATGAACTCACTATGTGCAAACGGTTTAATTGTTGACATTTTATGATGTTATTATTGTATGTTTTGACAAAGTATAATATCTCAGTGTTATTTGTCTAATTAGTGTGTCTTGGAGGTGCGATGCCGGAAGGGATGAATGGCATTTCCCTTGATTGTAATGGAGAAAGAAATTTTGAGAGAGGAGTGTTTTGTCATACTAGCAGAGTCACGTCACAAATGAAACTCACAAGTCAAGGCACTACTTCAGTAAAAAAATAAATAAATAAAATTAATAATAATAAAATTAAAAAAATAAAGGCTGCACTCTGTTGCTGTTGTAACATGATGGGCAACATTTCCCCCAGCATGTTGCATATTTACATTCCTCAAAATGTGAATTACCTGCATAAGGTCCCGTGTTGACAGTTGGGTCCAGACCAATGCTCTGCAGGTAACCGTGGCATCGTTCTTTGTGCTCCTCAAGGGAACTGCGCTGTTTGTAGCTCCGCCCACAGTAGCTGCACTTGTGTGGTTTGCCAACTAAAAGTGAAAGAACATTCACGAGACAAGAGGTGCATCCTTTAATTCATTCACGGCTGCACCGAATAAGAATGCAGACACTCGGCGGTCTAAAAAGAGATCGTGCATCCCACTCGTCTCATAGCGGCGGCTCTGTCAACGGCAAATGTCATTCTTTCTTGCCAACGCAAACTTTATTTTTAAATGCGGTGTGTCGGTCGAATTGTGAAATCAGTCCACATGTGTATTAGAAAGGAGCTTTACCGCCAGGTAAAATAGGCTTTTGTTCAAGTTCTTGTGGTCTTAACCAAATAAAACACTGGGATGGAATTATAGGCCTTTTAGACAAGGCATGACGGAAATGAATGAATCAACATATTCCCTTCCTTTGATTACTTTTAAGAGTGCAAGTGGCAGGAACTTTGTCAATGTGAAATCTTGTGGGCTTTATGAATTGACAAAAATGATTGAGTATCGAGCATTTTATTTTTTTTGTATCAACGGGGGCTAATGACAGCAAGTTTCAGTATTATTCAAGTGTGGGTGCACAAGAGACATCCCGCTTTATATTTAGCAACCCACCACCACATGACATTGTGCAGATGTTGGAAAGACCTTTCGAATTAACCTTTCAGATGGCCTCTCAATCATTCATGCAAATAGTCCGCATTGCTTTCTAAGACTCGCTTCAATGTACTCGACTTACAAACGAATTCCGCACACTACAAACCTAAAACCCGAGGACGGTGCCCATATCCAGACTATTCCCACTAAATTGGAGCCATAGATTTGTGCAAAAGTGGCGATCGCGTGACCGCGATTCAGATAAAACTAAGATTGCCGCACTAACTAATAAGTCAAAACTTTTTTTTTCCCCCAGTGAACAATCCAAAAGTCAAAGTCGAATGAAATCAGAAACAGCATTTAACGTGGACCGAAGGTGACAGGCAAAGTCTGTCAATATGCAATATGATTTTATTGATTTGTATCTGACCCTCAACATCCTTTCGTCGAATGACCGCCGTACAACGGCTAGCGGCAGAAAAAAAAACTCCAAAAGAGCAACGTGAAGCATAGATTTGAAAACGCACATAGCCGCCCAAAAAAAAGGGAGCGCTGGTGACTAAGTCCCGAACGTCGAAATGACAGCGCTCTGTCTGACCTTGATTTTTGAAGATGCAAATGAGGGGAGAGCAAATCGTCTCTGATGGGGAAAGTGGGTTACAGTTGACAGACTCCACCAGCGCTCCTTTTTTAACCGAACCCACCGCCCCCCTCGGGGGAGTCAAGTAAGACGAAGAACAGCACGTCCTTGGTTCCTAGCAACAAAGCTTTTACAGGAAGATAAATGCATCTAAACCTGACAACACAAAGAGTACCTTCGGCCTTGGCGACCGCTGTCGCTGTGTCATCGCATGCTTATTTATTTTATTTTTATATTTATTGCGTTTGATTTCAAACAGGACTTGTGAGGCAGTGTTCAGTGTCAAAGAAAGAAAGAAAAATACGAAAGAAAACGACTGTTCAATATCTTACCAGGACCCCAATTAAACTTGTTTTATTTTTGGAATGACGTTTATGAATTTATGATTGGAAAATAATCACAACACATTAAAATAAAACGGTTTTGCTCGATTTCTGTAAAACCTCAAGCTCGGTTGGGCTAGCCTAAGACTTTGGTACAGTTCTGTAAATATCGGTGTGGTGGTAACATCCTCCAAAGGAGTTTTCGAAAAACTCATGTAAAAGTTGAATTTTAAAAAAAAAAGTTGTTCTGGGACTAAAGGGAAAAAGGACGCAAAGGAAGAGCACACGTTTAAAATTGATTCGGCACTAGTCAATTTTAAACGTGTGCTTGTCATTGTGTGTGGGTCTAGGGGAGTGCAATGTATTTATATATATTTTTTTATATTTTTATATTTCGCGACGCAATTGGGGGTGGAGGCTCCTGCGGAATCTCGTTGTAACAAGTGTGCAATGACAATAAAGTATTCATTCATTCATTCATTCATTCATTCATTCAAGAGTCTTACCGGCATGAGTGCGCAAATGACCCGTGAGCGCATCACGGCGGCGACAGGCGTAGCTGCAGAAGGGGCACTTGAAGGGTTTTTCGCCCGTGTGCAACTTAATGTGCCGCAGCAGATTTCCCTTCTGAGTGAACGAGACACCGCACTGGTTGCACTGGAATGGCCGCTCACCTTAAGAAGGAGGCACACACAGGAATTCACCTCACCGCACTTGCTGTCAAAATGTGAATATAAATATCAATACATTTTCAAAAGATGACATGACACCGCCGCATTCATTTGCGAGGACTGAGCGTCAACGTCAAGAGGGGGGGGGGCACTTGACGCTTTAAGGGTGGCAAAATACTGCAAGCGTTTTGAAGTAAGTCGTGCAGTTGCACACCACTGCGATGCGTCGTGTATGAGGTTCAGAAATGTATGTCGCTTGAAATGCATCGATATTGCACGACGGGAGTTGTCTGCATATTTTGGCATTTGCGCTCAGCAGCAGGAAGTTCATTTTTTTTCTTGTCGTTGTGGCGGTAACTGGAACAACGCCGTTCTCATGGAAAATCGTTTGACCAGCAGTCAGGTGGAAAGGAGAAATGTGATCCTACGCTGTGACAACCCACGGCTGTCGTGGCGTCATTCGGAACAGGTTGCGGGGGATTCCGAGGATAGTTTTCCCTGATAATAATTTCAAGTCTGAGTTGTTGTCTTGGAAGACGAAAAAAAAAAAAAAGCAGGGCTCCACACCCCATTTAAAAAAAAAAAAAAAAGCCTTGTTTGGCTCCAACTACAATACCGTTTGGGTGTCGACTGGGTGCATCCACGGCCATATTTTGTCCAGCTATGCCATCCTGAGCGTGACTTGGGCTCCGTGCCATCGATTCCCCCACAGATGTCCGTTCTTCTCCGGTTTGGGGCTCACACCCCGGACTGGCGTTGTCGGCCTCTTCGCTCGTGTCTTCTTGCTTGATCTGTTGATCGCTCAGCTCTTCAACACAAAAACAAGGAATGTTCAGTTTGCACATTTGAACATAGAACCGCCATTTTTGTTTGAAACAAAACTGGGCCCAACTTAAGATTTCATTGAGGCGCAACAGAGGACGGAATTATGAGTCGGTCGCAGGATACACAGTAACCTGGCAACTGAATTGTGTCGGGAAGTTTTAGGATGGACTGCCACAATGCCCTAAAAGAGAGGAGCGAAAGATGAACAGGCTGGTCTGGTTTCTGGCTGTCTCCAGGGAAAAGAGGGAGTGTCGAAGGCCGCGTCGTTGATGGCACCTTCCCGGTAATGGACACGAGCCCCGTGATAAGAGGAAGATGTTGCGCAATTGTGCGTCTGGGGGGGTGTGGCGATAGCACGTCTGCGCATAGCTATGCCGAGCTGCACACGCTTCCAATTGGGACCAAGCTGATTGCGCAAGACAACGAGTAGACCACAAAGGCACCGGGACACAAATCTCAATCAATTCAACAATCAGGTATGAGGTGTGAACTCTTAATTCGACCTGAAACTTAATTGTGGACCTTCATCAAGACATTTGGGACATTTAGGGGGGTGGGGGGGGGGGGGGGGGGG
>CAAKHF010005425.1:4730-14821 GCA_901007745.1 Hippocampus kuda
GGTGTCTGTGTGTTTAAAAAAAACAATAGAAAAAAAAAAAAATATATATATATATATATATATATATATATATATATATATATATATATATATATATATATATATATATATATATATATATATATATATATATATATATATATATAATAAAAATAAATAAATTAAATAAAATAGTGGTGAGCAGTATGTCAGTACCAATCGAAGGTCTGTCATTTCGGCACTGAGGGACTCGCTGACCGACAGAATAAATACTGATGAAAGTATCGCCATTACCCAAAAAGCAAAGAAGACCTTTGGCAAATAAATGTTTGTGTGTGTGTGTGTGTGTGTGTGTGTGTGTGTGTAAAATGGTCCAAACTTTTTGTGAATTGACTGTTACTCTTTTAAACCTTTTTTTTTTTTTTTTGAAACTGACGATGCTAAAATAGCGGCGACGAACTGTATTTTGCTGAAGACATGGTTGAAACAATAATGATGGCGTGATGGCTCGATGACAGACGGACGGCGTTGGCCCGGAATAACGACGGACTGATGATGACGAACTGGCCGGTCGGCAGCTGTCGAATGATGGACGGGCACAATTCAAAATCGATGGGTCGCTATGGTCGGAACCCCCCCGATCTGTTATATTTCAACTGATTTCCAGCAACGGCGTGCCAAAATGGTACAAAAACCTTCAGCAGAAGTTACACTCGCGTAAGCGTCATCGCGGAGCATGCTTTGTAAACGTTGTTTTTGCTTCATGTTCAAAACCGGGTCGACTGTTTTTCTTTTTTCTTTTTTTCGTAAGCGTCAAGACGATGGACTTCCTCAACGCCTCACATCCTGGCCTCTCCGACGGCTTACCTGTTGAGGAAAGCCAGGTTTTGTCACAGTTTGGGTGTGTTTGGTTCTGCTTCTGCCCAGTAGCATTAGCAACAGCCGAGGAGACGTACACGACGTTAGGAGACGTGTGTCTCTCCTCCACTTGGATTGCATAAATATCTGGCAATTCTCTCTGTGTGCGTGTGTGTGTGTGTGTGTGTGTGTGTGTGTGTGTGTGTGTGTGTGTGTTCTCTTGCGTCGCGCTGGCCTACCTGAGCTCAACATGAGACTGACAGAAGCCAGGACAGAAGGCCTAATAGAGCTTTTCTCATTCCCAAGTGCCAGTGAGAAGGAAATGGGCCATTTCGCTGTTGTGTAAACCATTGTTTCATTTCCACACTTCTCCACGCTCCCTTTCTCCACTCTGTTATTGCTCCGGGTTCTGGCCCGCGTTCAAGTGTGAACACAATACAACTATTGAGAGCCCCGGCTCACACCTTCCCGGTCAAAGCCCGGCCTTCGTGACACTTTTAGCCGGCACATCTCGCCATGCGAAATGACTTCCTTGCCTTGACGTCCTGTACTTCATTTTTCGGTGCTTTCTTTTTGACGGGAGAATTAAACACACAGCCCAACTCAGACTCTGGAGGGCCCCAATGTGCAAGTGATGGATCCTGCTTGATGACCTGCCTGCGGAGGCCAGCGCAGTCAATCTTTAATTGAGAACGCTCATCTCGTCTTCTCCTAAGTGAGGGAGGGAGGAAATGATAGGACAGGCTCAGAGTATTAGAATGTGTGTGTTGAAGAAGCCTTCAGCCATGTGGTTTGTGTTAGAACTCACATGAAGAGTGTGTCAGTGGGTCCAGGACCTGGCTGATGGCTATCAATCCACCCTTTAATGGATGACAGGATATATCGGGCAGGGTTGGATAACGGCCCCACGAAGTGAAGCTAACAGCTAAGCGAGTGCATTAGCATACTGGGTTTTGTTTTTTTTTTTTGCTGCTGTCGATTGTATTAACAGCTTCAAAGTTTGTCACTAGGCACGTTGATGAATATAGCAACTATAATTACAGTAATTGCAATATTAGCTTGTTTGGGATTTAACTTGATGACAAAATCACATAGCGTCTGGCAGATTCTTAAGTTTGACATGATAACACACATAAAAAGTAGGTAATTACAACTGCTTGAAAAAAAAAAAATCGGTCATATATCGCAATTTAACGGTTGCTCTTGTGTGAACAATAGAAACCTTGAGTCTTTTTTTTTTCAAGGTTCCTCACAAAAAAGAGAGATCGATCAGTCATTCATTAATAATTAATCTGCAGTCATATGCACACACTAAAGTCTTAGTTTGTGAGGTGGAAAAAAAACACGTAGGAGGGTGGAGCCTGCGGACAGAGAGTGATAAATGAAGAGGAGGAGCAGCTGTTGACACAAGCCTTCTCCTCCATGTCACACAAGAGATAACTGGGCTGCCAGTGTTTACACACACCAGTGGCAGTGTCATCAATCACACACATATTGGTCAGCGCGCTCTCTCGCTCTCTCTCTTGCAAAATGATGGGGAGGGAGGATTACTGAGGGGGGCGACAACATATTGCCTTATTATTGCGACAAGCATGTCAGATAACATCCTATTCTTCACGGCTCATCTCTTTCTCAGACACACAAACACGCATTCAGACACACGCGCTTGTATGCGGTTGGACTTGCCGCCGCCAGTGAACTGCACTCAGAGCCACTTCACCGAGTGTCGACAATGGCTTGCTGCTTGCCTTGTGATATTCAGGGTGAGTTGCATTCAACTGAAATCGCTGTTGTGTACAGTCAACCGGCTGTCTGACGAAAACAGGATGCGATGTAGTTATCACTCGACAGCACCATGTTATGTGCAAAATATTGCCGACTCCAGTGCAGCAAGGTCATCCTGGACCAGTGGTCATTTCTGAAGGTTTTTGCTGTCAGGCTATTGAATAGACAGACCTAAAAACCTGGACTCACCCCCACTCACCCATTTTTAATATGCTTATATTTATATTTGATCATTTCTATTGATTTATATACTTTTTATATTTTATAATTTATATACTTTTGTTCTCCTACTTCTCCCTTTCATAATTTTGCTGCTGTAAATTGGGAATTTCTCCATTGTGATACAAATAAAGGTTTTCTTCTCTCTCTCTCTCTCTCTCTCTCTCTCTATGTCTCGCTATATATATTTTTTCCTTGCCCTCTTGGGGGGAGAGGGGGGATTAGATCAGATGATGTGGTTTGGATTGAAACAATGATGGACTGACTATGACACACGGGTGACCAGCTCGCTGACCAAAGACGGACTGGCAAAATTTTATAATTTTATCAATTCTGCCAATTTACGTATGAGTGCAGACCGGTGGCTCTGAGAGAAGGAGGTCTGCGCCACTGTGGGAGTGATCACAACCATCTTTCATCATGGCCAATCCAACCAGTTCCTGTCATTCTCTTGAAAATGTAACGCGCCACTCGTGCACTTACAGTCTCAACATGACCGGACTCTTTTTATACATGGGGGAAGGACGCTATGCGGTGGAAGCGTAACACAGGTGACAGTTTAGCAACTGGAGTAGCGGGGAAGTGAACTGATGTCATAGCTCATGATGGAAGAAGCATTTCTATAGACTCAATAAGGGTTTTGATAAAATACAGACAGATCTGCAGCAATGCGGTGCAGCAATGGGAGAGTGGCACCCACTGAGTGTCTGAAACCAGAAACTGCTGTCAGGGTCTAAAAATCCATCGACAATCCCAGCAACAAGAAACAATGGCATGCATGCTGTAATTTCATGAATAATGCTGTCATTAAAAGTTACTTATTGACCAAAGGTGAAAAAAAAAGTGGAAAAAAGGGACGTTTGGAGTGGTTGTACCCTCCCAGTGCTCACATTAGAATTGAAGGTATGATTTGACTTCCAGTTGATGGAGAATGCTTCCATAAAGGAACACAATCAGCAATAATTGGCCAATCGACATCAGGAGCAATCACTATTATAAAGCTCACATGGTGAGACTGAAGAATCGAGTCAGGACAAGCAGTGACACTATGGCACCCATTTGATCATTTCCCTCCCGTGGCAAGCAAACAGTACAGTATTTGCTGTAAAGGCATCTCGTGTTCAAAAGCGGGAGGAAGTATGCACTGATCTGTTTCTTTGAATTGTTATTACGATGAAATGATGAATTCAAAGGCGCCTGGAGCCTTTTCACAGGCTGTGATGCAATGTCTCCTTTGTCCGGAAGCTGCTTTGATTGAACATCAACTCAATGAAATCCATGTTTGGACTGGGAAAATAAATCAACGCACATGCGAGGATGGAATCTAACTGGGCTTGATCAATAGCGCCGAGGATGCTTACGTACGTCGCTGCAGTTCATCACTACAACACTTGGAAGGCATGAGCATCATTTTGACCTTTTAATTTGGAACCGCTTCCTTGTGAGTTTTGTTTTTGGCCGCGTTGTAAAGCTATAGGCAGTTAGGTACTCATACATGAATGATATTTATTCATGGTAACTGCTTTTGTGTACCTTTTCTGGTCGGCGTACCTGTCTTAACGTGTATTGTTAGTTATACTCATCACTGCAAACAGCACAATGGATCTTTTTCGCCCGGAGAGTCATATTCACAATGACCTCCCCGTGTGCTGGAGCTCAGAGGTCCTGGGGGGTATTTAGGAGGTAAACATGTTGACTGCACCTCCAACCCACCATGCCACCATCCATTTACTTGCCCACACATGGCAATTAGGGAGGGGGGGGGCGCTTGCTAATTTGGGGTTGGCGCATAGATGCAAATGAGGGGCAAACAAAAGAATCAGCTGATGGATGACAAGAAACGGTGGCGGCGAAGGCACCATGAGGGGATACTTAGCACCACGCCGCTAATTAAAAAGCCCGAACACGGAAAGCACAGAGGTAACTCATTAGCTGCAGCCTAAATGAAACCACATGGCTGTGGCGTGGGCTAATGCTCAATAGTTTTAGAAGAAGGAACGCGACAAAGAAAATAACACTTACACAAAAAAAACAAACAAAAAACAAAAAGATTAATATGTGCTTTATGCTAAACCGAGTGGTCCGCGCGTGCCAAATTAGCTCAGTTGCACGGGCGCTCTGTGCGATAACCTATTAGCTTCGCTCAAAAGGGGTAGCACCCCGAAGAAAGGTTACTCATACGCGTGGCAATTAAAGCTATCACGGGATAAACAACATCTTGGCTGATGGAGCGACTGCGGGAATGATTACAGAGCCAGTGTATTGTTGAGGTGGGGCGGCCAGCGATATTGATCTGCGGCAATGCGGTGCAGCAATGGGAGAGTGGCACCCGCTGAGTGTCTGAGGCTTTGCTAGGAAATGAACAGATATGCACACACACACTCATCCTAATGAACACACACGCGTTTTGTAGAATACATTTGTGTGTGTGTGTGTGCGTGCGCGCGCAATGCCTTTTCTCCAGTGTCAATGGTGTGTGTGTGTGTGTGTGTGTGTGTGTGTGTGTGTGTGTGTGTGTGTGTGTGTGTGTGTGTGTTTTTCCTCTGGCAATTCATTTCATCCCAGCATGCATCGTCACGGTTGTTGCCCTGTTGCCCTTTGGAGAACGCAACCCTCTCCTAACATTTACTTTATCATCTCACAATAAAGCCTCCAGACGCACGCCTTTTCCCCACTGAAGCGGACCAAGAAGAGAAAAGCAGCAAGGACGAATGGCTGCTGTGGGATCAATGGTGCAAAAAATTGTTTTTATTGAATGCCTGGCATATCCTGAAGACACAGATAAGAATATGGGCGGGGGGTTTGAGGGGGGGTCTTGTGTATGTTTGGGTATAGGTGAGAATGGTTGGTTGACTGCGCAACTAAATGAGATTATTGATGTTACACCTTGAAGTTAATGGCTGACTTTTGAGCGTGGGTTTGCTGATGTGAGAAAACGACATTTGGCTCATGACCCGAGATGTCCCTGAGTGTGTATGAGAGAGAGAGAGTGAGAGAGAGAGAGAGAGAGAGAGAGAGAGAGAGAGAGAGAGACAGGGACAGTTGGTCAAATATGACAGCTTTCCCATCCATCCATCCGTCTTGTTTTATCCTCACAAGGGTCACGTGGGGTGCTGGAGCAGTAGGCGGGGGACACCCTGAACCGGTTGCCAGCCAATCGTAGGGCACACAGAGACGAACAACCACCCGTGCTCACACTCACACCTAGTGACAATTTAGAGTGTTCAATTTAGCCTGCCATGCATGTTTTTGGAACGTGGGAGGAAACCGGAGTACCCGGAGAAAACCCACGCAGGCCCGGGGAGAACATGCAAACTCCACACAGGAAGGCCGGAGCCGGGATCGAACCCACGACCTCTGCACGGTGAGGTCGACGCACTAACCACTGGACGACAGCTTTCCCACTGCTGTCTAAATGGTTAAAAAAATGGTCAACTGTAAAAACAGAGGGCGTATTGCATCTCTTAAATGTTCAGTCTGGCCAAGTGCAAGAATAGAGCAGTGTGGCAGTGTTTGTGCTATATCGCTACTTCTCAAGGAGTGGTAAAGAAGTTGGACGACATCGCCATTTCCTGGTCCGCCATGTATATTCCAGCATTTGCGGTTGTTTTCTAGGTGAGCGTATATGCTAAATTCTTTTCACAATGTCAATTGAAATTTGAAAAAAAAGGCAAAAAAAAACCCTGTTCCAATATTAGAAGTCTATTGATTTATAAACATACCCTGAAAACAGAAACACATACACATTGGCGTTGTGTCACATTTGTGAAACAAGGTGTTCGAGTTCCAGTCGGTCTGATGATGTCATATTTTCTAATGTGAGTCTATACATTGAGCCCCCCCCTGCTTTAATTCAGACCTCAACCTGAGTCAAGAGCGTTCATAAAATGTTCAGTGAGACCTAACAGAGGCATGCTTTGAAAACATCTCAATCCAACATCTTTCCATTTTAAAGCCAAAAGATCCTTAATTCCATTTGAGGACATGGCTCCAGGAAAAAAAAAAAAAGGTTTAGATAGAGATACACAGATGAATGACGGTGCTGTGTGTGCTTGAATGTGTTTTTGTGTGTTTTTTGGTGAGTGTATTCCAATCGTTGATGGCTCTAAGTGCCAAGGTAAGTGATGCTCGCAAAGTGTGTGAAATGGGAGCTCATCCGCAGGATGTGTGTTGCTGTGTGTCTCCCGAATGCGTGTGTCCACTCACAAAGACACATTGAGGCCAAGGAGCAACTTGGGCTCCATGATGGGAGTCAGACATCTCATCTCATTCACAAAGCAAACATTCCAACTTTGCCGTGCTTTTCGACACTTTCCACTAATTTTGCTCATTCGCAGCGCACATCATCTTCATAAGCAAACAGCACTCGGCTGGAGGAAAAGCTCTCTCTTACTTAACCTTTCCAAAAATCAACTTTTTCCAACTGAGTGGCCAAACGGACCCGTAGATCAGTCAGTATTTTAATGACGACCAAAATCCTCTCTTTTGGGTCCAACTGGCACACAGCAACAGATATGGAATGCATCACGACTTGATATGGCCGACATGATGATGTTTCATTTTGATAGAATTAAAATGCCGTCGAAGTTGCCATAAAGCTGAGTGTGCTGGGGAAAAAAAAATGTGATCATCGATTAGTTGACTACCGATTGTGTGGAAGCGCTAGTTCTTGAAGCAATTGAGGACAAATGACTCAATGCTGATTTGGTCTCAAATAATTTAATGAGCGAAGGGAAGTTGCACCGAGTCCGAGCAGACCACCATGACGGCTCAACTGCGCTAGGCAAAATTATTCTATCCTAATACAAGACTAGCATAGTGATGCCAGGTCAGTTTTACTATTCCAATAACAGATCAAAGATGCCAAACAATGAATTCAGCCAGCGATTTTTTTTTTTCGACCCACACTTTATCCCACAGATGTACTATCACTTTAATTCTAGCCTTATATACTTACAGTAAAATACCTAAAAACCAACACGAACAACTCACAAATCATGCACTGCTAAAACTTCTGCATTCTCAAAAGTAACCCAAATTGGGTGAAATCGATACCCACCGAGCGATTCGTCCACCACCAACATTTTTAAGATGAATAAATTAACTTGACTTCAAATTCGGCACACAATTATCCAAAATGGCGACTAGCTTCAGCTTTTCAGCCCCACCGAATCGGATCACCAGCTCAATTTAAAATCAAAGTAGAAATAATTACCGTATTTCCCACACTATAAGGCGCTTCAGAGTATGAGGTGCACCTTTAATGAATGGCCTATTTTAGAACTATTTTCCAATATAGGGCACACCACATTACAAAGCGCATAGAATAGGAGCTACAATAGTGGCTGCAGTTGTGTTATGCATGCACTAGATGAAGCTTACTCTAAAGGGAATACAATACAATACAGCTTTATTTATATTGAGCTTTCACAACCGCTGCAGCTGTAATGAAGCGCTTCACAGAACATTTAAAATACTACAACCAAGAAATTTAAATATTGATCCATATATAAGGTGCATCTGATTATAAGGCGCACTATTGGCTTTTGAGAAAATTGAAGTTTTTTTAGGTGCGCCATATAGTGCGGAAAATACGGTAACTCAAAACTGGGTAAAAAACAAACAAACCCAATCTGTTCAAAATTCACAGCTACCCAGCGAAAACAATCCAGCAATTGTAGTGGATTCTAACAATTGCATACTGACCGGCCACATCATTCAGAGTAGTCTGTAAGGTGTCTGTGATATAATATCGAGACGTATTTGGAGGAATGGCAGCATCGTGTACGAGTGGTGAGCACGTCTGCCTCACAGTTCTGAGGTTTGAGTGTTGGTTGGCTCAGTGCTTTCTGTATGGAGTTTGCATATTTTCCCAGTACGTGGTGAAATAGACTCCAGATCACCTGCGCCCCAAATGACGATAAAGTATCGAAAATGGATGGATGGATAGCCGGAGGAAAATATTGAAGCCTCAATAAGGTGGTTGTCTTCAAAGGATCAAAAAGTGAGGAGAAATTTGAGGTGAGATTAAAGGGCTCCAGCCAGGCTGAAGGGGGCGACACCTTCGAGCCAGATGTTACTGATTGCTACTTCATTTGAGGGCCAAGTCAGAACTCCCAACATTTGTTGCTTTCTCTCCATACCTCTTGAAAGCTGTGTGTGTGTGTGTGTGTGTGTGTGTGTTGTCCGTTGTGAATACATCGAATGACCGCGCTGCCACTCTATGAATCAGCGGCATTGTGTGGATAATGAAAATCAATAGTTGCACGCAGAGGTACCTGAGGTCTCACACACTTCATCTGTCATGAGCGCTCGGTACGTCAATGGGCGCCAATCATTTCAGTCAATCTCTTGGGGTTGTTTCTAATGTTACTGTAAAAGCTTCATTTTAGTTGCATGATTTCTATGGTTGATAATTCACACCTTGGCAAATTTTGTGACCGGGAGAAATTTTATGCTGCATAACTTTCCCTCCCTCATCTCCGGGCACTGTCGCCGCTAAACCTTCTCTGTTACGCTTGCTTCAATTTGGTGCTCTCTTATCAGATGCGCAGATGGTTTGGAGTTTCAAATCGACTTCACTCCCCGCGATACTCCTTTGCTCCATGGGTATTCAGACCTCCTTCCTGTGCTCGGAAAGTCAAGCTTCCCTTTAGAATACCCTGTGCTCTTATCTGGGAGACCCCACGACCCCGCAGTCGCGGCAGCAGCCGTTGGGAGACAAAGGACACCACAGGGCCCTTGGGAGAAGGACGAGTGGACCCAAGCGCGTACATGTGTGTGTGTGTGTGTGTGTGTGTGTGTGTGTACGGTCGGCTCTATTAGTGGAGTCTATTTATTGTCCAACTGTCTAAACACTCGTGACAACATTATTGCACCTGTTGCTGCCAGAATATCGCTGCATTTTGTACGGAAATTACACAAGCATAAGTACAGTATCTATCTATATATATTTCTCTCTTTGTGTGTATATATTAGAGCTTTCAAACGATTAAAACATTTAATCTGATTAAAAACGCAACTGTCATTCATTCATTCATTCATCTTCCGAACCGCTTCATCCTCATTAGGGTCGCGGGGGGTGCTGGAGCCTATCCCAGCTGTCTTCGGGCAGTAGGCAGGGGACACCCTGAATTGGTTGCCAGCCAATCGCAGGGCACACAGAGACAAACAACCATGCACGCCCGCACTCACACCTAGGGACAATTTAGAGTGTTCAATCAGCCTGCCATGCATGTTTTTGGAATGTG
>CAAKHF010005428.1:2277-13432 GCA_901007745.1 Hippocampus kuda
ACAATTATTTTAATTTTTTTTTTTTTTTGTTTAAAAAATTTTTTTTTTTTTTTTTTCTTTTTTTTTTTTTAATTTTTTTTTTTTTTTTTTTTTTATATATTTTATTTTATATATATATATATATATATATATATATATATATATATATATATATATATATATATATATATATATATATTACAATTTTGTTCTGGACTTACAATTAATTTCAATAATTTCGTTTCTTGTTTAAACAATATTCTTTTATTTTTTTCATCTCTTATTTCCATAATTTATTTTTAATGAATTATTATATTGTAGTCAGTTTAATTTATTTTAGCATTGTCATTTTTATGTATTTTATTTTAATAATCACAGTATCCAAGATATACATTTTTGTAGTTTAAGATTTTTTTTAAAATTGTATTTTTTTTTTTTTCACAGAAAACCCAGACAGCGTCACCATCACGGTAGTGAATCATACCGGGCCGATGGTGGCAGGAAAGGAGTACCAGCTCTTGTGTGAGGTCCAGAACGTTGCTCCCGTTCAGTACCTGAACTTGAGGTGGTACAGGGAACGCAGCGAGGTGCATAACCGCTCCTTTACCGAGCTGACTTCTCCCTCGCCGGTACAAATCTCCTCTATCTTCGTCATCACGCCCTCCGAGGCTGACGACGGCGCCCGGTACAGCTGCGTGGCCGAGCTGGAACTGGGACCGGAGGGACCTCAACCACCTCTGACTGTCACCTCTAAGCCGCTGAGAGCGTCTGTGCACTGTAAGTTCAAATCCCTCAAGCATGACTTCATATGGCCTGGCATGCAGTTCTTAAAACAAATGCAACCTCAGAGAATGTACGGTATCATGCTTTTTCCTGCAGGTAACTAAACAATCACTTTGAAGCTTTTTTTCAAACATTCATTCTATTTTTTTTCATAATATGCCCTTTTCAAACATTTGATATTATTATGTCCTCCAATGTAGTTCCTCCGATGTTCCAAAGTCCCGAGGCAGAAAGCGTGGATGTGTCAGTCGGTGGCGAAACAACGCTGAACTGCACCGCCACAGGGAACCCGACACCCGTCTACAGCTGGCAACCCGAGCCGGAGCCAAAAAAGGAAGATGACCAAGGAGCTGTGCTCACTTCCTCCTCGCTGGTGCCTGGAACCTACACCTGCACCGCATCCAACGCGCTAGGGAAGAAGAGCAAGCAGTTCACTGTCAAAGCCAAGAGCAAAGCTAGACAGAAGGTGTAAACCCACCACCAGGGATTTTTACAACACATCCAGTATTTATGCTAAATTTGTCACAATTTTAACATAGATAGCTGTCTAGTGAGGCTTACAGTAGCGTGAACGTATTTCCTCAAATTGTTGCCGATGTCATTAGCTATGACTGATAACCACCGTGTGTCATCGTGTATGCCATTGCCACAACAGTCTGCAAAGTGGCAGATGCAAAGCTGAAGTTCAACATGTGGATTTATCCATCTATTTTCTACACTGTAAGAATAAAGGTGCTAAATTTGTACCTTTCATGGTCCAATGGCTTGTCACTGGGGGAAACAACCTTCAAGGGTAGAGCCTCATGATTGCCAATGTAATCATTTAGAATGAACATACATGGGGCTGGACGGGCTGGGGAAAAAGTAAAGACAATTTTGAAAGCCACCTCCGATTATTATTATTATTATTATTATTTTTGCTGACGAGTGTCATTTACAAATTCAAGGATTTTAAAATTTGTCCATATAGTGTACTGTAAACAGAAGAATCAAAATGCTGTTTTTGTACCGTAACAAAGGAATCAAATGTGTACAGTATATACAATAGAAGATATATAACTTTATGTAAATAATTTCATTTTCATAACTCTAGGAAATAAAATGTATTGAATCAAATCCCATGAAAAGTTATAAAATGCTACACTGCCATACCATCAATAGTCAACAGATGTCGCTGTGAAAGTTGAAAGAAATTCCATCGGCTCGCTGAGCGTCACGTGATCACAACATTAAATCAAGGTGAAAACGCTTCCTTTCAGTAATGCCAGCAAAAGATCCTTGCAAAAAACAAGCTTGCGCCATCCAGGCGTGTTTACAAGGTATATCGCGGCTGAAAGACATCTTTATTGACAATATGTTTCCAAACGACTTGTGCACAATGCTAACTTAGTTCCATTCCGGCAGCTAACAAGTACGTGGAGAGCATGTGCGCGGATGTGATCGATGACATGCGACGGTGCTGCCGGATATATGGCGCAAACTCCCTCTGCTGCTCCGGTTTTAAAGATCCCGAACACACAGAGAGGAAACCCAGCACGTAGTTTCCAACGTAGCTTGTGGGACATCAGCTGGAAGCATCAGTGGTTGAAGTATAATTTATTGAATAAATATGTGAAGACATGAAATGGTTGTCACGTGACATTATTCATACGATGACAGTGATTTCAAACAGATACTCGTTTTCATTTTACAGACGAGACGTGGTGTTTGAGAAGAGCAACACAACTTTCCTGGTGACGTCAGACGCACAACGTGTAGCGGAAACAAAGCTATTATCTTCCTGAGATAAATTATTGTAGTGCAATAATTTAAAATCTTGGCTTGTCTATATTTTTATACGATGAAAAAAAAACACGGGATGACTGTATTTTAAAATACAAATATCTGAGCGAGAGGCGTTAAACAGTGCGCCATATGACTTACGACGTAAACCGGAAATGCACCGCAGCAGTACTTTCTAGAATTTCTCGGCAGGGTAACGTTAGCTTCTCTAGCTCATTTTTTGGTCTATTCAGTCGAGGCAAAAACGACGGCGCTTTGAAATCACGCTTACTTCATAATTTAAGATCTTAGCATTCTTTCACCCCGATTTATGATTATCAGCTCAATTTAAATTCATTAGGCCTTCGCTGTTTCGGCGGGTCCTACTAGCCTCCTAAAGCTAAACGCTACCTGCCTTGAGATTTTTCTATCATGTCCAGAATAGACTACAGCGTGTGGAACCACATTGAGGTGTCGGACGACGAAGATGACACCCACCCAAACATCGACACACCGAGCCTCTTCAGGTGGAGACACCAGGTACAAATTGATGATAGGATACGACAGAGATAGTCGATCAGTGATTTGGCTTTGAGTGATGTCGCGAGGCGTTTTGAAATCCATGATGTGTCTCACTGGACATTTCATTTGGTACATAAGAGTACAATCGTAATGGAAACAAGCAATCCTCAGTCTCGCTGACTGGCAGAGATGAATCTCACTATGTGGTGTTGCACATCTAGATTCTTACTACTTGGATGATAGTCATGTAAAAAAGTAAAAGGCGGTGGCATATTATGACACAAAGACAAAATTCTGATTTGAGACCAAATTTTGTGGCTGTTTATGTCACTGATATTGTCACGTGACTTACAATAAATGAAAAACAATTGTAAATAGCACTGCGACCTTATCCATATTTGTATTTAAATTGCACTTAATTGAACAGTGTTTTTTTTTCTTCTTTCTTCTTTCTACCCACAATCTTGCTGCTGTAGACTGTAAATTTCCCCAGTGTGGGACAAATAAAGAATATCTTTATGTGGCATTATTCCACTGGCGGCATTCATACATTTGTTTGCTAATTTTACGAATCCAATTCAAGTCGTTCTTTTCTCTTAACTTGTACCACTTGAAGAAAAAAAAAAGATTTCAAAAAATCAGAGTTGTGTCATTTTAACAACGCAGTGTAAATACAGCCCGAAGCCAACTGTGAACTTTTCCAGGCCCGTGTGGAGCGAATGGAAGAATTCCAGCAAAAAACAAAAGACCTAAGCAAGGGACTCACAGAGTGCCGTCGCAAAGTGTCTGAAGTACAAAAGAAAATCCAGGAGCTGAGCCTGTCGGCGACGGACGAAAGCAAGGCCGACCTGAGCAAAGCGCAAGTGGAGGAGAAGAAACTGATGAAGGAGCAGCGCGACTGGGAGAGGAAGCTGGAAGATCACACCCGGGAAGAGAAAAAGATGCCATGGAACGTGGACACCCTCAGCAAAGAAGGCTTCAGCAAGGTGGGACAACCCTGAGACGGTACACGTACTGCGGTGTGTGAAAAAAATGCACTTGATGATTCAATTAAAAGTATTGCACATCAAATTTCTATTTAAATTGCACCTAAATAATTGTTTAAAAGCAAATGGTTCCAAAACATTAAATCTTACTGTATTGTATTGAAAGTTTCAATAAAATTAACAAATGCAATGTGATGAGTTAAAAAAAATATATATATATATATATACAGCATAATTAAACAAAGCATTGTAGCATTGTGCGCACGTTCAACATTTAATTCACAAATACTCTTTCATATCACTAGAGAGCGCTGTTCACCACACCATGAGAGTTAAAGGGCACATTAAATTTTCAGATGCACGTTCTACCCTTCCGGCTCAGTGTCACAGACAGAATATGGAAGCCATATTTATTTAAAGCACAGCAGTAAAATGCACATTAACTATTAAACAGCATAATTTCATCCTTTAATAAGTGTGAACTTAATCCAAATGGGTTTATCTCAGAACATTCTGCCCTGACAATTCCTAAATGACACATTTATTAATTTATTTGTGAGCATGTAAAGTCATTTAGCCGCTGTTGTATGATGTTTCTAGATTTGTTGTTGACATTGATATTCAATATTAATGTTTTTTGGGGGGGGGGAGTGCAAAATGGTAACTTTACATACTGTGCTTTTAAGAGTGCTTGAATTCACCTCATCTATGTTTCTTCAGATAAGGCAGGAGTGCGCTGCATCTTTTCACAGGAAATTTCCACCGGCGGTTGATAAGGTTCTCGAAACCAAACGTTTGTGGTTTCCTGATATATTTTTGGGTCTGTTTATGCAGAGTGTCGTGAACATCAAGCCCAAAGTGGTGGAGGAGTCCGAAGAGGACAAAGAGAAGAAGCATAAGACCTTTGTAGAAAAATATGAGAAGCAGATCAAACACTTTGGTGAGGAGAGGCCTTGGGCTCGGCGCTGGTTGCGTACTTCCTGCTGCGAGGTGTGCTCAATTCTCCCCCCTTGTGTGTTGTCTTCCCCTCAGGCATGCTGCGGCGCTGGGATGACAGCCAGAAGTATTTGTCTGACAACCCTCATCTAGTGTGCGAGGAGACGGCAAACTACCTGGTCATTATGTGCATTGACCTTGAAGTGGAGGAGGTAATGCTCTCTGGCTTTTTCAGTTCTGCTATATTTATATATGATGATGAATATGTATTTTTTTTATATTCAGGGCCACCGTAACTTGAGATATAGCTACATAAGCCGACATGTAAATAGCCCTCGAAGCACAAAACATCTGCTTTGGCCCCTTTCAATAGAAACACGCGTTGTTGGATCAAGTGGCTCATCAGACCATCGTCATGCAGTTCATTCTGGAGTTGGCAAAAACCCTCAAGGTGGACCCCCGAGGATGCTATCGTCAGTTTTTTGCCAAAATCAAGGTGGGCTGGCGTGCCATCAAGCTGCGACTGAAAATACCATTTGACCCTTAAAAAAAAGATCTTATCTTTGGCACTTGGTTTCCTCCGCAGACGTCAGATCAGCAGTATCGCGATGCGTTCAATGACGAGATGGAGTCTTTCAAGGAGCGCGTGCGCGGTCGGGCCAAGATCCGGATCGAGAAGGCCATGAAGGAGTACGAGGAAGAGGAGCGACAGAAGCGCTTAGGACCAGGGGGGCTCGATCCTGTTGATGTGTATGAGACGCTACCAGAGGTAAGTCCTGTCAATTTCTAGAAATGTTCTACTTTCAAGTGCCTCACTTATGTTATTTTTTTTCCTTACCTGCAGGAGATGCAAAAATGCTTTGACGACAAGAACATCCAAATGTTGCAAGATGTTATTAGCAAGATGGATCCAACGGTAAGCGGCTTTCTGGTTGCAACTGATAGCATGGGGTGACGATTCGGGAGCAAAGATATTTTTCTCGTATGCATTCAAATGACCCGAAAGTAAAACCAATTTTGGAGTTAAACCAGAATGTTCTGGCCTCCAGTCAGGCGAGTCGTGTAGAAGGAGAACCACGAGTGTTGCACGGGTTACCTTCTTGTGGGATGCGATAGAATCATAGAATTAAATACAAATACAATTTACCACATTTAAATGATGAAATGCAATCAAACATAGAGTGAAGCTTGAAGCTGCACAGCCTCGATCCACACCTCTTATTGTCACTGTAAATAGTACAATTAAAAAATATGTAAATAACAAATTATTTTATTATTAAAGTGAAATTTCAATATTTTACACGCATCATTTTTAAAATTTGAATTAATAGTGTACCCACCGATAATAGAAAGAATGAACTCCTCACGCTTTTTTTTCTTTTCTTTTTTTGTGTTTTCTTTTTTGGGGGGTGGTTCAGGAGGCCAAGTTGCACATGAAGCGCTGCATCGACTCTGGACTTTGGGTGCCCAACTCCAAGCCGGATGAAGGCGACAAGAACGACGAAGACGCCACCTACGAGGATGCTAAAGAGGAGACGGAAGAAGCCAAAAAGGACTGACCATCAGGGAGCACGTTTGCCATTTGACTTCATTAACACCCGCTGCAAACTCACGGCAACTCCATTAGGTGTGCGACTAGTTTGCCTCGTGGGTAAAACATTGAGCTAGATACACATAGCGAGCTTACCAGTAAAGGATTTGGCTGCCCTGCAACTCCTCTATTCTTGATGAATCTTGGTTGGGGAAATAATCACAGCATGTCTATTGTGTTCTTTTTCTTTGATATAATACTTGGACACCAAAATTATTCTGTACACTTGAGTATTATTGTTTTCTCTCATTTCCCCTTCAAACACGTGTGTTTGTTTTTAGATGTGCAGCAGTCAGTTTAGCCCGGTTGTGCCACCAATTTTCTATAAACTTGTTCAAAGTGGACCCAACCTCTTGAGATTCTTGTTGAATAAACCAAACGGATTTGTATCTCCCAAGTCACAAACACAATTTCACGTTGCAAAGAATTGAAGGTGAACACGTGTGTTTGTAGTCAACACTTTAACCCTTTCAGGGACAGCGTTGACTGCAGTGGACAGGTGATTGTTTATCGGGTTACAGGGTGCATGAAAAGGTTAAAGGAATATTTTACACACTATTTCTCTTACTGCAATTGGCCCGTTTGAAAAAAAGTCCCCCGTCTTTCATCAATTTCACTAAGTTGCTCTACCAGTTCATTGCTAATTGAAGTATTGTCAAAGTTCAAACAAAGGTTGTTTTTACTTAAATGGAGCCACATGGCCTTGAACAAGGGATGGCACAGGTTCAGAAACATGTGTTTGGATTCAGTTTCAATTTAACTCTATATATTGACATATAGGTGACAGTAATTCACACCATAAAGCAAGTCTACGCCTTATAAATATGACCGCTTGAAATCATTTTTAAACCCTGCGGTAAATTTAGGTTACACAAAAATCACTATAGAACAACGCAAGGGAAATTCCTGGAAATTTCCTGTTTTGTCTTATCAGACATTTTAAGTCATAGTGATTAGTTGCATCTCAACACAACAAAACTATTCATAAATCTTTGTAGTCATAAAGAGGAAGAAGGGGGGAAAAAAGGTGAGCCATGACTCAGTGAGCGATTGCATTAAGCTTATTGTGTTGACAAAACCAAGACCAAAAGAAAGTCCTCTTGTCTTCTGCTGTAGTATCACTCAAACCAACAGAAAACATCAATCCTGTTGCAACCCTATTTACCGAAATTAGAGTAACATGTTGAAATAATATTTAAATAAAACAATTGTGAAGGATTTATTCAAAAGTACTTTTGACATTTTTCAAGTGTTTGACTGTGTGTGGATGAGCTGGACAAATGAAATCATGCTTGGTTATTAGCTGTTTTCTACAAAATATTAGAAAATAGTTTCATTTATTAAAGTATGGTGCCTAAATTATCATTTTTTTCATAATTTTCCATCTTCTGTCTTGGGTGGTGTGTGGGGCTTTTACGTCACTTCCGGGATTTTTTTTTTTGAGGAAGTCAATTGGTACGAGGTTTCGAGAGAGCGAATACGACATGGTGGGCTTAATGCTGAAGACTTTTGATGGAAGCCTTAACACCGATTTATAGTTTTGAAACGGACAGCCCCGCAAAAAGATCGCCGTTGAAAGGTAAGCTTCTCGGTTTGGTCGTCTCAGTCATGACGGAGTCACGGCAACAACGTTAAAGTAAAATGACGAGCTTTGCCAATGCAGTTTGTTGTCGACATACAACAGAGACGGTCGTGTTAAGATGTCATCTACGTGTGAACTCACTCACGCTAATCACCACAATCTTTTCCGGATACTGCCGAAAGCCTCTATTTTTTTGGACTTGTTTACATTTTTGAACCATAGTCACTAATACTGTATTACCTTGAGTTGTTTTTGTATTTTTTTTAAAACTGTTTGCTGAATTCGCATGTATCCTGACGCCAATTGTGGTACTGTAATTACTCGTGTTGTTCAAGTCTCATCAGAAATTCATTAAGTCTTCTGTTTTCATTATTCAATTCTTTCTATCATCTGCTGTTTTGGAGTAGTCACATTAACTGTAAAGAAAAACCAACATCGAGAACCATATTATGTTATTATTCACAAAATGTATACTGCTGGAGTGGCCGTCTGGCGTAAAGGACAGATGTTCAGTGGACTGGATTTTTTTTTTTTTTGGGGGGGGCGGCTGGTGCAGTGCTATTTAATTGTTTTCCCTCTATATTTACCCCTGGAGACCAACTGGTCCACAATTTAGAGAGAGCAAGCCATTAATCTATTTATAACAAAGAGCAAACTCAACCAATCAGTGGTAGAGCTTCGTGGTTGCCAGGTACAGTCAAAGGTCACGACTGAAACACAAATGTTAGAATATTGGAATTCTTGTGGTCAATTTTATCCATTATATTCACACAATTACAAGCAAATAACATGTCTGACAAGTCATTGCTGAGCATATCATCCACAGGCATGATTTCATGAAATAAATTAAGTTGAGCAATGTTCAGGTTATTAGTGCGCATTTTTTCATTGAATCCTTTACTCTGGATGGTATGACAAACAATGATTTCTCAGCCACAGAAGGAGCTGTGACCATGTATAGGTACATGCAACATCATAGGTTTATGACACAGTTACGTTCAGATATATGTTTATGTTAAGCTGTAACGTGTTGCAGTTTATCACTAACCTACGCCTAACCTAACTGTGTGTGTGTCTGTAACAGGACTCTGCCGTCATGCCTGTCAGGAGGTGGTCCAAGCGTTCCAAGCGAAGGTCCTCAGCGCAATCCCTGGTCACCCCTCAGGATGACGGCGTCCACGTCTACCTCTTCTGGAGCCCCAACAAAGAGCGTTACTTGTCGCACACAGCCGCAGAACGGGTCACCGCGGAGGAGCTGTGCATCTCAGCCGCAGAGGCTGTCGGTGAGAAGAATGACTATTAACCCAGACACAAATAAAATCACATTCAAATCAAGTTGTGTGATGTGTGTAACCAAACTGTGTGTCTTAAACAGGGATAACGCCTCTATTCCATGTGATGTTTGCCCTGTATGACCCCATGTCATGCTGCTGGTACAGTCCAAATCACGTCTTTCACCCAAACGAGGGCTCCTGTCTTATTCTTCACTTCCGAATGAGGTAGATAACGTCATCATCGCACGCCACAAACCACCATTGTCTCACTGCAAACAGCTGTTTCCTCGTGTGCAGGTTTTACTTTCGCAATTGGCACGGATTTAATGACAAGGAGCCAGATGTGGCTCGTTTCACTGTAAAAAGTGAGACGCATGCTGACGACGATGGCCAACCGGTGCTGGAAATCAAATCGGTGGAGTATTTATTTGCCCAGGTGTGTGTCGGACCTCTCGCAGAACATTGCCTCACTGGTACCCTGACAAGCCCCATCTCTTCCCAACAGGCCAAATATGACTTTGTGAATGAACTCTTTCCGATGGAGAAATTGAACTCAGAGGAGGAGCTGAGTCTCTTTAAAAACGAGAGCTTGGGCATGGCCATGCTCCACCTCATGCACCTGGCGCTGCAGACGGGCAGCACTTTGCAGCGTGTTGCAAAAAAGACCAGGTAATACCTTTATGATAGGAACACGTGCGCAGTCTAATCAGCTGGAGCCAAAGTCCTGCTCTCATGACGTCATAGTCGTCATTTTATAGACAATCAAAACTGAGCTGCAATATCCATCAAGGCATTTTCTCACTTGAGTGTAAGGCGTGATAAGATTTGTGGGGGAAAAAAAAGGTGGTTGTAAAGTTATAATTTTACATGATGAATCTAGCCATTTTATTACAGGCATTGTCTTTTTTTTTTTTAATCTTAGTAAAAAATGTAAAAGTGCAAGGCTGGAGTCCTATTAGAAAAAAGTCATAATTTTGCAATATGGTCTAAAGTCTTTTTTTTTTAAAGGCAGAATAATATGAGAAAAAGAAACACTATCACGAGCATAAAATTTAAGAAAAGGTCATAATTCAATGAAATAATATTGCAAAAATATAATCATGATAAGAGTTAAGTCATGTGCTTTTTCGGAAAAAATAATAACATAATAAATATCACCAGGAAGTCATATATTTTTAAAGAGAAAAGTAAAAAAATAATACAGGAATATTTTTATTACAGTATATTGCAAGGCTGAAGTCAGATACCGATATGCTTCAGAAAAAAAAACATTACAAGGAAAACGAAATAATATTACACTAATGAAGTCATACTATGAAGTCGTATTTTTCCAAGAATAAAAAGTTATAAAAAAAAAACAAAGTTATAATATTTCAAGGAAAAGCCACAATATAACAAGAAGTCCAGTTAAAATATTGTCAAAATAAAACGGCTTATTTTTTTCGCAAAAAAAGGTAAAATTATATCACATTGTAATATTACAAGAAAAAAAGTCATATCATAAGAATTGTTTTGGTTTTTTTTTTAAACTAAAGTCATTACAAGAATAATTTCATACTGTTCGGGGAAAATCACAGACAAAATTATGTATGTATTATACTGTATATGTTTTTCTGTATGAATCAAATTTGCTTTGTAATTTTCTGAGTAACATCTGAGAGCAGGGCATATAACAGTGGTGTGTCTTTCCAGCTTTATAAACTGCATCCCAAAGTCTTATGCCAAGCACATATCAGAAGAC
>CAAKHF010005428.1:13452-29423 GCA_901007745.1 Hippocampus kuda
TTGTTTTGGTTTTTTTTTTAAACTAAAGTCATTACAAGAATAATTTCATACTGTTCGGGGAAAATCACAGACAAAATTATGTATGTATTATACTGTATATGTTTTTCTGTAAGGCGGCCCGGTAGTCCAGTGGTTAGCACGTCGACTTCACAGTGCAGAGGTACCGGGTTCAATTCCAGCTCCGGCCTCCCTGTGTGGAGTTTGCATGTTCTCCCCGGGCTTGCGTGGGTTTTCTCCGGGTGCTCCGGTTTCCTCCCACATTCCAAAAACATGCATGGCAGGCGGATTGAACACTCTAAATTGTCCCTAGTGTGAGTGTGAGCGTGCATGGTTGTTTGTCTCTGTGTGCCCTGCGATTGACTGGCAACCAATTCAGGGTGTCCCCCGCCTACTGCCCGAAGACGGCTGGGATAGGCTCCAGCACCCCCCGCGACCCTAGTGAGGATAAAGCGGTTTGGAAGATGAATGAATGAATGAATGAATGTTTTTCTGTATGAATCAAATTTGCTTTGTAATTTTCTGAGTAACATCTGAGAGCAGGGCATATAACAGTGGTGTGTCTTTCCAGCTTTATAAACTGCATCCCAAAGTCTTATGCCAAGCACATATCAGAAGACAAAGTCCTGACAAAGATGAGGCTCCGGTGGATGTTTGAACGATCCATGCGCACCTACCAGAATAACATGGAAGCAAAGAAGCCGGACGTGAAGGAAATTATCTGCAAGTATATCTACGCTCTCGAGTGCTTGGCGCCGCGTTTCGGCTCCGAGACCTTCGCCGTGCGCCACCTGAGGCTGAGCGGGGATGACGAAGACACAAGTCTGGATGCTTCGAGGGGGGACGGCGGGGCGGAAACCGCGCATGAGCTGATGGTATCTGCCAACACGGGGCTTCAGTGGAGGGAAATGATGTCCTCTGAGGTTTGTCATATTGTTGGAGGAAATGTTGATACTTCCTACTTTTTCCTGACAACCCCACTTTTGCTTGTGTTGCTTCGTCACGTAGGCCAACAGCAACCAGTGGACCCCCTTCTGTGACTTCCCAGGAATCATTCACATAGCCGTCAGTGAAGCTAATGTTTGCATTAGCACGCAGGACAATAAGTGTATGGTGAGAGCGCTGATTATGATTCATGGTTGGGGATGTATCAAAATCGGATTCAGCATTATCTTGATTGGCCAAGTATGTTAAAAACATACTAGAAATTTGTCTTTGAAAGTAGAACTACTTGAGTACTGAAAAATGAAGGCCACGCTAACTCAAAGATGCTTTAAAAAAAATCTATTGTGTTTAGGAGATAACAAAGCAGCAATTCTTTTCCATGGGTGGGATCAGGGTAATATATTATAAGTTCATAAGTGTGATATTCAGGTCTCAGGATTCGATTCAATTTAGTTACATTGTGATTATGGCTGCACCTAACGCTGATTTCAATCATCAATTAATCTGTCCATAATGTTGTCAATGAATGAATCGGGATTAAAAAAAATAGTTGATTCATTTCTAATTATATAATCATAATTAATTGACTCATGTTACTAATGGGCGGGCATCAAGGGCATTTCCATGACAGCATGCTCCAGGATCTTAGCCATCAAGTGTGCAAAGTACAGGTGAATCTAAACTGCTGAGATTTTACACTAAAGCCCGCTGCACGCCGAGCAACACGACCGATTGTGCCTGAATCGATCAACCCCCAAAAACTGCAGTCGGCAACTCACGGCCACGCACCAGACGATTGACCCTGGTGCAGATTGCAACGTAAACATCAGGAAACATTTTGCGGTGCCACACAAATTTTTGGTAGTAGTGGGGAATTCCCCTCCACCACCCTTCCTTTATGCTGAGTTTCCACTAGTTCGCCCATGCGTTTATTAATCATTTTTATAAGTCATTTAGACTCCATGAGGTCGCTGTGCGCTTCTGGCGGTTTTGTTTTTTTTGTCTTTACAATGTGAGTGCATCTGTAGGTGGCAGCTGTGCTACTAAGCGCCACTCGTTGTCTTTGTGAATGTGCATGTAGGAGGTTGAGATGAGCTCCAGCCAGGAGGCGCGCTCCTTCATCTCCCTGCTCGATGGATACTACCGGCTGACTGCGGACGCCCACCACTATCTTTGTCATGAGGTGGCGCCCCCGAGGGTGCTGCTGAGTCAAGCTAATGGACTGCACGGACCAATCCAGTGAGTTTTTTTTTTTGTTTTCACCCCCCTCTGTGGTACTCTGTAAGCACCACAAACAACTGTGGTGTTTTTCCAGTGATGACTTTGTGCTACACAAGCTGAAAAAGGAGGAAGCTGAAGAAGAAGCTTGCCTGGTGCGTTGGAGTGTTCTCAACTATCACAGACTTGTTTTGGCTGTGCCAAATAAAAACCAGGTTAGTCGCCGCTCTCCTTAAGTCGGAGTCATTGCATCTCCGGCAAGGTGAGCGTTTAAAAAAAAAAAAAAAAAAATTATCGTTGGCCAGCAGAACGGATCGATGGCGAGCCACAAGCTATTTTGCATCCAGCATAAAGATTCCGTCTTCACCTTGGATGGCTGGCAGGAGAAATTCTCCAGTGTGAAGGAGCTCACAAACACCCTGAAGGACTACATTCTCAAGTCTGGCACAGACAGCTATACTATTAAAAAATGCTGTCGGCCCCGGCAAGGAGGTTTGTGTTTATTTCAGTGAATCTTCACTTGTATTCATGTTACGCAGTTTTTTTCAGGCAATAGCATTTCATGATACTGCACAAGGAGATGAACACTTACATAGCTGATTTCATACTGTTCTTAAGGAAGTGTTTCATAAAAAGATATGGAAAAATGCCTGAATAGGAACCAGAAGAATAAAATCTTGCTGAATATATTTGTATTGTCAGCAAAGAGCATTTAATCTTAATGATTGCAATACATTGAAAGATATCATTAATGCACACATTAAATAGTTGTGTCCCCAATGTTGACCCCTGGGGAACACCACAAGCAATGCCAAGTGTTTCCGACAAATGCTGACCCATTTTTGTGTACCGCACCCTTCCTGTGAATAACCTTTTAACCAGTCGCTACCGACAAAGTCAGCTCTGAATTTGGAAACTTAAAAAAAAAACACTAGTCTAGCTAGCCAGTAGCCACTCGTCTACTGCTATCAAAGGTGGTCATAATTACGATGAATGGATTGGTACTGGAGTGTATAACTTTTTCTTTCCAAGGGTCGCATACAAAAAGATAAATGAATTATTATTATTATTACCTTTTTTTTTTTTTGAATGGCCATTGGCCCTGTATCCCGTTTGAACATATTCGCTTCTGCACAGCATCAGAATCACTTTAGCTTCACATTCAGAACCAAAACAAGAGCATTCTGTACAGAGTTGACCTTGACATGGAGCAGAAAGTGCAGCAAACAATTGCACTACTGTAACTTGCTAGATGACGTCAGTTAAGACTTTTAATGAGCACTAAAAAGTGAAGGTCAAGTGTCTGACCGTGTAGTTTGTGTTGTGCCACTGACCACGTTTTTGTCTTTGTCTTCCACAGAGCTTTCCAACCTCCTCGTGAAGAGGCGCGGTATAGATGGCAGTGCCAGCACGCGGACTCTATCTCCGAATAAATTGGAGCTATGCTTCCAGATCAAGTACAAAGACCTCATTCTGGTGAGAAGCGCTTTCATTGCGCCTTCGAAGCTTTGTGAGTTTCGTTTGACTTGGCTGAGGCGGCGGCGTATTGTGTTTACGGACAGGGGCAGCATTTGGGTTTTGGCACTAGAACTCACATCTACTCGGCGCATCTGCAAGTCGGGCAAGTAGCTGCTGAGCAGGAGGACGACTTGAACGGCGATAAGTACAAGAAGATCCAAGTAGTACTCAAGGTTCTCGAGCAAAGCCATGAAGATATCACATCCGTAAGTGCCCGTCACACTCCGAGCGATCCGGCAAAGCCTCGTCTATCGATTCAAAATCAATATTTTCTTTGGTTTGCTTTAGGCTTTTTTTGAGATGGCGAGTCTGATGAGCCAGGTGTCTCACAATCACCTGGTTTTTGTCCATGGTTTGTCTGTCAACGGATCTGAAAGTGAGAGCACCACATCACAGTCTTCTACTTCCATTTTTGCTACTTCCTTCTTTTTTTTTAAAAGCATTCAGCACTCGTGGTGAAGGTCAAGTTACCAATTACATACTAAAATAGGAAACACACAAACAACATCTTCAACACAAACAACATCAAACAACATCTTCCCGTAGGTCTGATCAATAGAGGTTGATGTGGGAGCAATTAAAGTCAAGCTCTTGCGCCTTCCCTTGCAGACATCATGGTGGAGGAGTTTGTGGAATTTGGGCCTTTGGACGTTTTCCTTCGCAGAGAAAAAGCCAAATTGACGCCTCGCTGGAAATTTATCGTGGCCAAACAACTTGCCAATGCTCTGAATTACCTCGTAAGTTGCACTTGCTTTGTACGCTTTCGACTTGCCGAAGTCAATATCTGTCACTTTAACCCTTTCGGGGACAGCGGTTACTACAGTGGATAGCTTATCGCTTCCAGTGTGCATACATTACATGTCTTGACCGGTAGCTAACTCCAATGAGATCTGCATTCTTGTAGGCGACAAAAGGCGTCACCCACGGAAACGTTTGCGCCAGGAACGTCCTGGTGGCGAGGCGAGGTCTGGAACAAGGCACGTCTCCTTCAGTCAAGCTGAGTGACCCGGGCATTGCCGTCAATATCCTGTGCCATGAAGGTCAGTATCATCCATCATGACAGGGTGATTGAAATCTATTTCAAAATGTTCTGATTTGAAATCATTTTAAAGCATACTACAATCTACGAGTGTGAATTGAAATAGCCAAACGGGAAGAGGGTAAACCATATGAACTGCAACGGATATGATGTCACGGCGCTACAGTATGTGCAAGGAGCCTATTACAAATCTCGCTTATCGATATTCGTTCCTGCCGGCTCTGTCCCGAATAAACTTGTAAATGTGGAAAAATGTGTACTGCCTCATTAATAAATCAAATGATCAATAAATATAGCAAAAGTCTCATATCCCAAATCCCAGCAATTGCTTTTATGTCATCGCCCTCTCGCCGCAGAGCGACTCGAGCGTATTCCCTGGATCGCTCCCGAGTGCGTTTACAGCAAGGCGCCCATCGGCATCGGCGCCGACCAGTGGAGCTTCGGCGTCACGCTGCTGGAAATCTGCAACGACGGCCATCTCCCCATGAGCGACGCCACGCTGCTGGAGGTCGGCCCTCCGCCCCCCACCCCCCCGAGCTGTCACGCTACAGGATATCGTGTCCGAATCGAATCACCTCCATCCGTCTCCTTTCCACAGAAAGAGCGCTTCTATCAGCAAAAGGGCAAGTTGTTGGAGCCGTCCTCCCGGGACTTGGCCGCCTTCATCAACAAGTGTCTCTCCTACGAGCCCTTGGAAAGGCCTCACTTCTGCTCGTTGCTCAGAGATCTTATTGACATCATGAAAAAAAGTGCGGCGCCAAAGATTTTCAACTTGACATGACGACGAGTCTTGGCGTTTCACGTGTCTTATCCTCTGTTCAGATCCTGATATATCCCCCAGCGAAACACTTCCTCAGGCTCACTCCACCGTCTTTCTCAAGCGGCACCTGAAAAAGAGGAACATCTTAGGAAAGGTGACTTCATCTCCGAATGACTCTTTTGCTCCCATCGGCGTCGCTGAAACTAATGGCTCACGTCGTCCCGCCTTTAGGGTAATTTTGGAATGGTGACACTGTACATGTACGACCCCGCCAACGACGGCACGGGGGAGCTCGTGGCCGTCAAAGCTTTGAAACAAGAGAACGGTCCTTTGCCCAAATACTGGCTGAAGGAGATTGAGACCCTCAAGTCCCTCGATCACACCAACATCGTCAAGTACAAAGGATGCTGCACTGAAATGGGTATGTCCTCGCCTGTCTGATGCTAATCGGTTTCAGAATAGAAACAGATTTGAAATGAAATGAATAGAAACAGCTCCAAAAACTTGGACATTCCTATACACAATATTTCTGAACTTCTCTTACAGGAGGACAGGTGGTGCAGCTGATAATGGAGTTCCTTCCGCTTGGCAGCCTGGAAAAATACCTTCAAAAACAAGAGAAAAGTACATCCCAGTGCCTGCTGTTTGCTCAGCAGATCTGCCAGGTGAGCTGTTTACTTCGTGGAGGCTGCGCGGCCTCGTTCAGGATGTTTGTGGCCTGTTGTGTGGAAGTGAGCATTTCATTTTGAGCACAAGATGCCAGCGTTTCGTGTGTAAAGTTCAGCGTCGTTTAAATGGATCCACAATGACCTCTTACCTCTTTCAATGTCAGGCATTTAAAAACAAAAAAACAAAAAAGAACCAATTCAGTGTCAACCCATGTCGAGGGTTCTGACTGATCTTCCAAGGTTTACAGAATATTGTTTCGTGACTACGTAAAAAACAGGAACGATCAAATTAAAAATTTGAGTCTTTTTAATTGCGAAAAATGTGACTCTTTTTAAATGCAAAAAAAAGTGTTAGTGCCATCTTTTAGTAATCAACACGAGTAAATGGGTTGGTTTCACCCAAATCAACTCTTTCGCACCAAATTATGTAGAAAACAACAGTGACTTTTATTCTAATTATTTTTGCTTTTTTTCCCCCTCAAACATCTGGACAGTTGTTTTCTTCAATAAAATACCAACAACATCAATGAAAATGTGCTTATTTGGGCAACATAATGTATGAACAAATATTCACTGGTGTAACAGTTTTACATTAGACAAACTTGACTATTCGCATGCTATTTAGTAGTAGTAATATTAAGTAGTGTGTGCGTGTATTGTGCCATGCATGTGTGTATGTATATAATGTGGTCATTTCTATTTTTACATGAAAATAATCTCTGTCATCTTTCATTACTTTTGCGACACTCTTTGTAGCAGTTTTAGCATGACAAAACACTTTCCTGAGGTCTGCCATGTTAACAGCTCCAAGCATTATTTTTATACAGGGAGATCTCATTCAAAAGAGACTCAATGTTGCCATCGGCTGGCCATAGGTTTTTTTTTCTTTTAAACTTTCCCATTTTAAAGATCAAACCGGAATTGGCCAACACCAGAATTGGCCATTCCCACGAAAAATTCGTTGATGGCAACTGACGTCGAACGCGCTCCTCGGGTTCCCGTTGACATCATTTCACATCAACGGCTCTCACAGAGTCAAAGAAAATCTGTTTTGTCCTTTGGTTCTTTGGTCTGGAATATACTGTCTGACAAGTCACCATATTTCATCTCATGTGTTTTCCTAGGGGATGGAATACTTGCACTCAAAGCGGTACATCCATCGGGATCTCGCTGCACGTAACATCTTAGTGAAAAACGACAGCTTGGTGAAGATCGCCGACTTTGGCCTGTCCAAATATATCCCTGAGAATGACACCTATTACCGTGTGTCCGACGGCGGTGACAGTCCAGTGTTCTGGTGAGTTTGTAACACACACACACACACACACACACACACACACACACACACACACACACACACACACACACACACACACACAAATTTCATCATTATGGCACTTATTTAATACTTTGTGCTATATCCTTTACAGGTATGCCCTTGAGTGCCTGAAACTAAACAAATTTTCATTTCGCTCTGATGTTTGGTCCTTTGGCGTGACGCTGTATGAGATCCTGACCCGCTGCAACCCAAACAAAAGCCCGCCAGTGGTAATGCCGTTTTTGGCCTCCTGGTGCCAGCGCTAAAAAAATGCAAATTTGCACGTGCCTCCAATTTAAATGTACCATGTCCTCCGTTTTGTAGACGTTTGGCAAGATGGCGGGGTTATCCCCCATAGAGATGAACGTGAATGTGCTCATCGGCTTGTTGGAGCGGTGGCAGCGCTTGCCTTGTCCCGCAGACTGCCCCTCTGAGGTAACGAAAATCATGACAGCTATTTTAGAGCTCTAACGGGTGTTGATAATACTCTATATTTCCCGAGAACAGCTGAGGAGTCTGACCATGCAGTGCTGGGATCAAGATCCTGCAGAAAGGCCATCGTTTCATTCCCTCTTTGAGCAGCTGGAAGCCATTCGCTCACAACCAAGTGTTGACTTTTTTCGATCTGGACTTCAATCTACTTGCTTGAATACCACTTAGGAATACTTTTACAAATGGCAGCTTACTCCAATTATGTGATTCAGATTCAGAAAACTTTATTCATCCCCGTGGGGCAATTAGAGTTGTACGTCATTATGATGAACAAGGAACATCATGAAGGAAAAGGTCCATAGACCGAAATACTGTCAACGTGCAAGTATTGGTTGTTGAATTTTTTTGTACATTTTACAGGGTTGTAACATTTTGCATTTCCTTTTTTTTTTTTTTTTTAAATAAACCATTAAATAGTTTACGGGTTTAACAAATATGGAGCCGTAGTTGGCAGCCGTCTGCGAAGAGTGTCTTTTTTGTTGTTTTGTCTTTTCATTTGTCAGAGGGTGTTTCTTGTCCTTTGTGTGGACCCGTTGTGGACTGTTTTCAGCATTTTGTACATGACGTTTGTCGCAGGAAGAATCTGCCCTTGATGGTTGCGCCTTCTCGGAAGCACGTATGTACCAGCACTGATTTTGAAGGGGAGGAATGTCGGTGCTATCTGACTGTCACCGTTTGACAGCCCCAGGGCGCTTGTTTTTTGCGCATGTAATTGGCAGCATTTTTCACAACCCCGTTTTGTTCAGCGGTGATGTCGGTGCTGTTGGACAGTCTGCGTTGGTGCGGCTGGATGGATGGCTCCTGTAGCTGAAGATGAGAGAGGAACGTTGGCGTGAAGCGCGGATGCGTATTTGGACCTGAGAGTCAGCGCGTGGAGTTAAAGTATACTCACATGGGACAGGAGAAGTGAACCAATCTTTTTTCTTGTGAATGGACACTACGGTTTCTTGTTTACTTTCAAACTTAGCTTGTGGCAGACGTGTGCACATTTAGAGCACGAGGTCTCTGATCCACTGGTGAAAGGACACTGTATGCTGGACTATGGTTGTGATTTCATGGCTGTCCATGTCTTATGTATTGTGTTATATTAGCATATTTTTTTTATTGACTATATGACTGTTCCGTAAAGCGCTTTGTTACAGCTGCAGCTGTTGTGAAAGCGCTATATAAATAAATAAACATGTAACGTATTGGGGTCTCCCTTTTTTTCACCATTGCATAATGCAATGCACATTCACAATTGTTGGCACCAGCAATACCTTTGGGATAATTTGGACCCAGCTTCTACAGTCAAGTTTCCAGAAGTGTCCCTGATGATGTCAGCCTCTTATCAGCAATTCTGGAATTATATGAAAGTGGCTTTGAGGAGCTTTCTTGTTTGTTTAAGTCCCTGTGTGGTGTGGTGGAATACACAAGGGGACGTGCTCATTTTTTTGCATCATAAGGCTGCTTCTCCCTTTTCAACAAGCTGGAAATTTACAAAAAGTGAAATGGTACAACCTTGAAATGAAAATTCCCCTTAATACGGGCAGTGCAAATGTAGGTATACACTTGTTACCAGGAGGTTTTTGTTTAATTTACATTGAATAACTTATTGAACATTTTCAGCACACACCTGACACACGCGTTAATGACATTTGACAAACAATAACATGCACTGTGAAGAATGTGGGTAAATTTGCAAAAGACACGGCAAGAACTTTATATTAAAGATTTGTGTCAAGGAGTCCTCAAAAACTCGACCACTAGAATGTGTAAATGCTGAAAGCAAGAATTTTTAATCATGACTTCATAAAGCCCTTCCACCCCAAAACTATATCTGCTTAAACAGCCAACCCTGTAAAAAGGACTCCCAAATATATATTTTCGTTAAAAACGGAAATTATAAAAATCAGGTAAATGAATAAAAACATTGGTCAGAATTTTAATTAAAAGATTTTTTTTTAAATCCGATCTTCGCCCTGGGTCTTTCCGGTTTGCGCAGTGCACAAACACCCGTGACCCCACCTAATGACGTCACACAACCCTCGTCCAATCAGAGTCGGCGATTGACCCATGTGTGTATTGTTTAAACTGCTCAAATGCGACTGGCTTTTCCAGCACAACCAAAACTTCCAACAAGTCGAGCGATGGCGGCCATCGTGTCTGTGAGTACAAACGCCAAAGAAGAAAGCACAGACGCAGCGCTCGGCTTCGTCGCCCGTCCACTCCACGAAAAGTACGACCTCGCTGCACCCGCCGATCGCGAAAAGTGGAGGCTAGGAGAACGCCGGCATTCGGAGCTCGAAGCCGGCGAAGAGGTCCCGACAGTGGGACGCGAGGGTCGGCGGAGGGCCGACGAAGACTTAACACCGCTGAGCCCCCAAGAGATTCAGAGCCGCCTGGAGAGAACTCGGCGGGAGTTTTACAACCGCAGGAAGATTATCATCAAAAATCTGCCGTGTGACGTCAGCAATCAGGCAAGGATGAAAACTTTTGTGAAAGTGATTGAAGTGACAGGGGTTGTTTGGAGAGTCAGTGTTAACCTAGCTGTGCCATGCTACTCTCGTTAGCCTTCTGGCCAATGAACACAAGGTAGTTTATTAATGTTAATTTGCACCGTTTTGCCTACAGTGAACCGCCCCTCTTAAATCAGCCACACTTTACAGTACGAATTAAGTAAATGGTTGTACGTTGTACTTGTAATAATGCGTTCGTGTTTAACTTAATGAGCGCCACGCCGGACTGATAACTGTCAAGTGGTTTGAGCCGTCAGGCCTCGCCAGTGTCCACGCCGGGAATTTAATTTCATTAAACAACAGTCCCTGTCTCAATTGTGGATTAGTAACACCCAACGTATACATTTATATTACTTTTACGTTGGCCCAGTGTCAGATTTTAATCACACCAATCGGTCTGATAAAATTTATGATGCCATATTGTGCTACTCTCCCTCCTCCCCCTGTTTTGGAACGTGCGTGACTCGTGGGGAGCAGTGGGGCCTGCGGGTGATACCATTGTTCGAGAAAAGGGGGGTGTTAGTAGTTGGTGGGGTTTCGAGATGCGAGTTTCGTTCAAACAAAAGGTGGAAGGCGTGCGGACAAAACGCTTCAGAAAGTGCTCGACAGCATCGCCGTTCGGTTGTGAATGGACAAACGCAACGTCGAACAATTTTCTCCTCCCAACAGAGTCTGTCATTGTCCTCGTCGCCCCTTCCCAGCAACCTACTTTATCCCCACGGATCATGTTCCGAAAATAAAGAATTAAATTAAGACGGCCGGCGTCTTCCATCAGAATGTAGATTTATTTATGGGGGTATTTTCATTTTTGAATATTTATTAGTTAATGTATTTATTAATATTTCTTTTATTCATTTATTTTGCTCTTTCTATTCCAGGAGGTTCATGATCTGCTGGCCAACTATGACTTGAAGTACTGCTTCGTAGACAAATATAAGGGCACAGGTTGGTCATCTGTGTACTTGAAAATTAAATAAATAAAATCTGCACGTGAAAGTTTAGAACATCCGATTATATTGTAAAGCCATACTACGCAGCCCAAGTTCCATATTAGCTATGTAGCTCGATTAACATTCTCATCATCTCCCTCGTCCGACAGCCTTTGTAACGCTGCTCAACGGCGAGCAGGCGCAAAGTGCCATCAAGGAGTTCCACCAGCATGCGCTCCGCGATCGGGACATCTCCGTGCAGCTGCAGCCCACCGACGCCCTGCTGTGTATCGCCAACCTGCCGCGCTCCTTCACTCAGCAGCAGTTCGAGGAGCTGGTGCGCCCCTTCGGTAACCTGGAGCGCTGCTTCCTGGTGTACCGGGCATCCAGCGGCCACTCCAAGGGCTACGGCTTTGTGGAGTACATGAAGAAGGACTCGGCGGCCCGGGCTAAGTCGGAGCTACTCGGGAAGCAGCTGGGCTCGCGCATGCTTTACGTGCACTGGACCGAGGTGGGCTCGCTCACGTACCCGCTGCTGCACTCTAAGTGTCTCTGTGTGGACCGGCTGCCTCAGAGTGCCGTGACCCCCCAAGACCTCCGCAACGCGCTGGCTGATGCCCACCCACCAGTTTTCTGTCAGGTCAGACTTGCCACACATTGATGCAGTGATGCTACATTACAATGTTTGGAACCCCCTACCACTCCACGGTGACTGACAAGTATTTGGACAGTGATATTTATGCGCTTGAGTAGATTTGACAGTTGGCTTGTTGTGATGTAGTTTATCTCATGATCTGCTCCTTCTCCAAAATATTTTCTCCCTTTGGATACAGTCCGGCTTTCCCATTCTTGAACGTTACCATTCGTTCAGAAATGCCAGTTAAAGTAAAACTGCGGTTCATAGTCACACAAGTGATGGATTCTATCACCGTTCAGTATTTCTAGGCCGCTATAGAAGTTAAACATTCCAGAAATGTGTTCCATCATATGGCATTGTTGTTCATTTGTGCCAACTCATTCGCTATTCGGGGTAATGGCGCCACTTGCTGCTTTGGAATGCCCTTGATTGGCAGCTAAATGTTTCAATGTTTTTTTTTTTTTCACGTGTAAAGACAAAAGAAAAAAAAAGTGTACATTTGACCTGATGGAAGAGGATGTTGTGTGGTAGCTGAGAGAGGGGGCGCGAGGAGTCCATGTGTATCTCTCACTGCCAATCACCTTTAGCTCAGATTGCTTGTGGCCGTTGCTGGTTTCCATGGTGATGACCCCCTGACACCCCCAGGTGGTGTCATTCAGCAGACGTTTCTGGAATGACAGAGTATATCTCTTTTGAGCACGTGTGGTCGCTCATTTTCTGGTGTCTTTTTAGTGTTCATTCTACAAATTGAGATTAAAAAAATGGTGGAATGGGGGGGTCATTGTAGTTTTTATTTTCACAATTGTAACTACTGTGGTACTCGTGTATTCATGCACTGATCTCTTGTGGTACGACGGCAGTGTTTCATTGTGTGTGTGACAAAGCTGAACAAAGGCAAGGCTGGCTTACTCGCCTTTTTTTTTTTTTTTTAAACAAGCACATATTCAAGGGGGAGTGGTTGCTTGTAGATTTTGTTTTGAAATAACCTGTGCCTCCACCTCTCCCTTCCGTAGTTGGCTCAGGGACAAGATGGAAGTTTCCGGCGCTTCGCCGTGCTGGAGTTTGCTACGGCTGAGATGGCCGAGGAAGCTCAGCAGCTGTCAGATGGCCGTTTGCTGGGCGGCACGCACATCAGAGCGTCCTTCTGTGCCCCCGGTCCACCCGGCCGGAGCATGCTCGCCGCTTTGATCGCAGCCCAGACCATGGTAAGTGCACCAGACCCACTTTTTGAGACGGTGTAGCCTCGAAAGTTTGGCTGCAGTCAGGGCATAGGGAATCCCGGTTGACCTCCACTTCATCCAGAACTTATATTTCAAAACTTTGTATGATCTAGACAAAGATTTAGTTGTTTATGTGCGCACGATCTAATGATCCAACCCCCTCACAGTCTGTGAACAGGGGCAAGGGTCTCCTTCCGGACCCCACCGCCATGCAGATCCTCTCGGGTCTCAACAACCCGGCCGCCCTCCAGATGCTGCTCAACCCTCTGTCGCAGAGCCACAAACAAGGTGATGGAACGCTTCCTCCGACTTTTATCTCCGTTTGCACCGCCACGCCTGATGTCCCGCTGCACAGGTCTCCTTGGGGCGGCCCCCTCCATGCCGCTGCTGGCCAACCCGGCCCTCCCTGCCATGCTGCTCCAGTTGCTGCTCCAAAATCAGGCGAAAGCCCAGCAGGTGCCAACAGCCTTTTTTTTTCCTCTCTCATCCCGACATCTCGACCCTTAAGCACTCAGACGGTTTTGATTCATCCTTGCAACACACTCATTCCTTCCTCTCCTTCCCACTTTTCCATCAGCAAGCCTTTCTGGGAAATCCTCTTCTTTGGGCTCAGGTGCTGTACGGTCACAAAGGCCCTCTAGTACCCTGTGTGAGTGCTAATGGTGTTTGTGCCTGAACGTGTGAAGTGCTTTCTTCCCATTCACACCCCCCCAAAACACCTTCCCGTAACAAACTTAGAACATGCGCTCACCCGCTGCTTCATTAAGTACGCCTGCTGCGTCTAATGAGATCAAAAACAAGCGCGATGAAAGATGAGAGTGCTGATTTTTCGAGAGACGTTCGTGTCACGTGCATCTGATTGAGGCGTTCAGCTGATTTAGCTTCACAACAAATCCATCGGTGCAATTGCAAATGCTTCTCAAGTTTTACGGAGCGCTTTCACAACAGCCACACACGCGACGTAAAATAATACAGTCTTAAAAAAAAAAAAAAAAAAAAAGTCTTTTCAATTCAAAATACACCACGGCTCCCTTCACATTGGCAATTGGCATCCAGGAGGTGTAGCGTTTTTTTATTCCCTCTCGTTGCACATGTTGATAGAAGCTGTTGTTGATGAGAGAGGTGTGGAAGTCTCCATTGATCGGCATGAGAGCGCTGGGAGTCGTAGATGTCGCTATTACAGCATGCATTAGATCGCTCACGTTTGCTACAAAAGCAAACAGGCAACCGTAGTATTGGAACAGCCGAAAGTTTGTTTGTTTATTATAACACGCATACAGAAAAAAAAATGTGGAGCAAATTTGCCATGAAAAGTATTAAGATAAGAAAAAAAGCCTTTATTTGTCTCACAATGAATTCCCAATAATTTTCATTATTATTGTATTCAATTATTATTATTATTATGAATTGAATTATTCATATTTAAATAGAATTTAATAATTAAATTATTACATTAGACAAACGTACTATCTTAAATATTATAAATACCCAGTGTGGGACAAATAAAGGATTATCTTATCTTATCTTATCTTATTATTTCTAACAGAGCTTTCTACATTTCCATGAAGCACAGACACATTCGCTTACTGTCAATCTGAACGAGCAAAGATCTTGTCACGGTATTATTTTCCAGGTTTGGCACTTTAGCTGGTGGACCTAAAGTTAACTGGGGAGTGCATTTGAATCATACCTTGATGGTATGGATTTGTAGTTGACTTGTCGTGATACAATTGGGATAAAGTGCTACAAGCTAACAAAATGGCGGTGAGTACTGTACAGGATGTACTGATTCCGTGTTGTTTTGTTTTTGTTTTTTTTTTTGCGTGGTATGTGAGTTTTGAGTGCTTTTACCACAGCTGGACCGCGTGTGACCTTCCCTTGCCACTCAGGCTCTGCTCTTTCTCTCCTCTGCCCAGCAGGCAGGACTCCTGCCCGAGACTCCTCTGGCCCCACTGCCCGTCCAGCAGGGAATCCATCTGCTGGGAGATCTGCCTCAAGGTCCGACACAGCCCCCAATGTCACCCCCACATGGATTAATTTCTAAAATGAAGAGGTCTGTTTTTGTTTTATTTTTTTTCTTCCCCGTACTATAACACACAGGTGGCGTAGTCTCAGGTCTGGACCCCCTACCCGCATTGAAGCAGGCGCCTCTGAGCCGCGCGATGGCAAGGGATCAGGAGTCCCCCGGCTTCCCGCAGACTCCCTCTCCCACTCTACAGGGTCTGTCTGTGCCGCTGCTGGGCTGCATGATGGCGCCAGACGGCCTCGCGGCGCGAGCGGTGAGGCCTCACCGCCCCGGCAACCCCACCGAACTCGATGCCTCATTTGGCCGTTTAATCTTCTGTCATTTCCCCTCTCATGTCGACGCTCAACCGCCCGATGCACAATTTGAAATGTCCTCCGTTAAAAATAGAGCAATTTTCTAACGTATACTTTTGAATTCTACATTCGATGACTTGCTTTTGTTTTCAGTTCTGTGAAGAGTCCAATGGTTCATTCTAAAACACAGCGACGGTGCTAGAAATGGATTCCTTTCACGTACAGCCAAGCGCCACAAAGTCTACAATTCTCTTTGAAACAATAGCAGCTACAAAACAACGCATTAATTAGGATTCAGGAATCTTAGTGTCTTTGCATTAACTCATTCACTCCCAAAGACGTTTTTAAACGTCTTTTCAGACTTGGTCTAGAATTGGCTGGTACTGAATGAGTTGTTAATTGGAGTTCATCCC
>CAAKHF010005433.1:17853-34316 GCA_901007745.1 Hippocampus kuda
GTGGGTGGTGGGGGTTCAACATGCAGACAAAGAGGAAGGCAACATGTCCCACTAGACACTCTCCTATTATTAATTGCACTGCATATGTTATCATCACAGCTTTGAATACGTTCATGCAACCCCACCCTAAGATTGATATCTTATTTAAAGATGATAAAAGGTATACAAATTAGAAGCAAAAAGAAGAAAAAAAATCTCACCATCTGAAAGCTTCTTTCACACTTGCGTTTGTGAACCACTGAGAACAATGAAGGATAAATAGGAGCTGTTAAGCATTGCAGTCAAGTGCTCAAGGCAAGGAACCACATTTGGTAGCTTCAACCAAAATTGATGCCACATGCCTCATTTAAGGCCAAGCCATTTTCCTCATTCATTCATTCGCCATAATTAAATTTGTATTTAAAATTGTATTTAATTCATTTAACTTTCCTCATGGGATTTTTATAAAAAAATATCTTGACAGTAGTTATCAATTAAAAAAAAGCTGAAGTAGATATAAATGAAGCCAGACATTGTCACTCTCCAATAAAAACCCGGTACCTCAATGTTCATTGTTTTTTTTTGGGTTTTTTTTTTGGGGTTTTTTTGCTTTCATATAAAGCTTCAACAAAAGTAAATGTCTTTGTGTTTCAGAAAAAAAGAGATATATTAGTTTTATTGGACAGTGACAATATTGTTATTTACAAAGACTATTTGAAAAAGTTATTTTAAAAAAATATTGGAATGTATGACAAGAATGTAAAATAAGCATTTCAATGACAGCCTTCTAAAGAAAGAAATTTAGGTGTGGACCCATTGAGAAAACACATTCATCATTGTGAGAAGAAAGAGTGCAAAACTGCCAACTCTGACCTGGATGACCTATGCAGATGGAAATACATGTATTTTGTAAATACAAGGCAATAAATTAAATGTCTTTTTCAAAGTTAGAATTATATCAAAACTGAGGAAGGAGACAAAATGTATGATCCATGTTGAGAGGTCAGGTCATAAAAGACAAAATGTGAACACTGGGAAATAAAGGTACATTGTGTAATAAAGTGCTTGCCATCCTAGTCGTAAACTAATAGGATGCGAGGACCTAAGTTTGAAGCGCATGCATTTTGAAGCATGACGTGTCTCAGAAAGACCGGACTTAACCTCCCACCAATTCCTTCAGTAGAGTTACAAGCAAAATGTCATCACAAACAACTTCATGTATTCCCTCAAATGACGACGTAATTTTTGCACAAAGTTCGGATCGGGTGATTTGTCACCTTCGGATGTCCGTAGAAGAAAGATGGCGGCGAGACATGTCAGCCCTCTGTAAGGTGAGGTGTGACCCAGGTAATATAATTAGTGATGACTACACCTATGATTATAAAAAAATAAATAATAATAAATGTATATTTATGATATGAATTTATGATTCATAGAACATATGTTTTGCATATTATTGAAATAATGGGTTATATATACAGGTATATATATTAAAAAATATGAAATAATTAATTAACTAAAAAAACATTTAAAAAGCTACACACCGACCCTTTAAGCTTAACAAAAGTCAAATACTGTAGGCATCCTGCTTTGAATATTTTAATTCCAACAGAAATCCACTTCAACGGCTATTTTTTTTTTCAATTTTGGACAGACTCCACCTCACACAGCGAGTACACAAATTGGGTGCAACATTGAACCAGAAAGGAAAAAAAAAGCAAAACAAAAATTGCAACCATCTCACACGGAAATGAACAAATCAGCAAGTTGCTGCTGACAGCGAGGCGAGGCAGATTGATGCCTCGTTTCAAAAGGCGTCTATACACTTTTGCGCCCAAACAGACACACACTTTAAAACACACAGAGCGGCGACTGACAGCACCTATAGCTGGTACTGCTGTTGGCTGACAAGCTCTTATCGCTTCTGACTAACACGCGAGTAAGATGGATGTGCACGCAGACCTGTTTTTTTTTTTTAATGCTATATGGTGCTGCTCAGCAATTCTATGAAGCAAAGCACCAGTCCCAATATCAATCATACAGCACCTTGCGATTAATACATGAATAAAACAACAGTGCTTTTGTCTTGAAAGGGGCAAAATGAGTTTTATGAGAAAAATAGAACTATATAATGTTGTGCTTTAGAAAAACATGCAGTCGTGTCAGAAATAAACGGAAGTAAAAAGACACATTTTGCAACAGTTGAATGGCCGTTAACTTTTTACAATCAACAAACATTTTTTTGATCCTCAAAGGCTACTGTATTAAGCCTCAAACATTGACTGTGAAAGAAAATAGCCACAAATGAGCGCCGGCAGTTTGAGAACAAAATACAGTAAAGGTGTGTTTTCAATCAAAAAATATGGAACGTTAATTTGTGCGGTAACACTTCCACTTCGATAAACCTGATTCTAAAGCGCTACATGAGTGCTAGCGCTAACAGGGAAGTGGCGAGCAGCTCCGTCACTTCACATGAGATATGGTCGAGCATTTCTGGGACTTGTAGTATCACAGTACATGCATTATGGTGTAAAAACTGATCGACTCGGACTTTGAAAATATTGTGCTCTCCAAATAACTGATCCACCAGTTTAGAAAACAATGATGATCATTCATCATAATAACTAGCATCACCGGTGGTAATTTTAGGCATGCTAAAATGGAATTTAGCAGCCCAAATTATAATCTTATACACCCAAATTGTATAGTATTGCACCTATTCCTTCCTATACCGTTCTTTGGTCAGTTGAGGGTATTTTTTTCGAAGGCAGAAGTGAATTTCACAACACAGTGCAGGTCCTGTATGTGACTTGATATACACTTCTCAAACATACATATGCAATTAATCTGCAAGTGTAATTGGTGTTAATGTGTAGTTTGGCACATCACTGGATAAACATGATTTTATTTGCCACTCCCTAACTTTTGACACCTGTACATGTGTGTGCGTGCGTGCGTGCGTGCGTGCGTGCGTGCGTGCGTGCGTGCGTGTGTGTGTGTGTGTGTGTGTGTGTGTGTGTGTGCGTATGTGCGCGCGCTGCTGCAATCCTGTGGGTTATGTTATTAGCTGCTTGGTTAAAGGGAGCCGCATGACACAGGGGGGAACCTTATTAATTGTTGTTTTCATGTCACCGCCGCTGCGTGCACTGGCTGATTTAATCAGTTAAATTCACAGCCAGGGGAGCGAGCAGCCACTGAGTCCCATCCAGCATTAACTACAGCGCAGAGATTGAAGCACTCGAAGGCTTGCCAGCTTTCACTGTGCATTTCCCTATGGTGCTTTCAATATTGCAATTTTTCCCCCCCTTACTTGTTCTAATACGCAGTTTAGAAACAGTGCAAAGTTCAAGCGATGCAGTAAAAACGTAGTCAAGTGAGCTTTTCTTGCTGTTGACAAAACTAATGAATGGAATTGTCTTGAGTCCTCAAAATCTTCAGGATTTTAATTAAAAGGCGTAACATAAAAAAACCTAAGCGCAACAAATAGATGATCATAACACAATATCATGAAGACTCACAGTGCTTCACACAGTTAAAAATGGGAGAAAGTCAGGGTGCCCTTGGTAGGCCGCTGATGGGATTTGAACCGCAACCTTCTAAAATTTGAGTGTTAACCACGAGACCACCACTTCCCGACAATGTTGACAATAGGAGTAAAAATAAAAGGATGGACATAGCATATTTCAGTTTAGTCATATTGGCCGGTGGGTCCAGTGGTTAGCGCGTCGACCTCACAGTGCAGAGGTACCGGATTCAATTCCAGTTCCGGCCTCCCTTTGTGGAGTTTGCATGTTCTCCCCGGGCCTGCGTGGGGTTTTCTCCGGGTACTCCGGTTTCCTCCCACATTCCAAAAATATGCATGGCAGGCTGATTGAACACTCCAAATTGTCCCTAGGTGTGAGTGTGAGGGTGGATGGTCGTTCGTCTGTGTGTGTCCTGCGATTGGCTGGCAACCGGTTCAGGGTGTCCCTCGCCTACTGCCCGAAGACGGCTGGGAGAGGCTCCAGCAACCCTCACAACCCTTGTGAGGATAAGCCGATCAGAAAATGGATGGATGGATGCATGTAAAAATGTTCAAATACAATAAGCAACACATCATTTTCGCTGCCTCTATATTAGGGACACCTTAACTAGCTTGTAGCTAGTGGAGCAAAATATTACAACCAGTAGAACCCTTAATATTATTACAGTTTAGTACCTCTCAAAACTAATTTTATCTTTTGATACAGCTCTTGTGTTGGGTCTCATTGAATTGGCGGCTAATTAACGAAGAACCCGTGTAATAATAATGCTAGTATTCATTGAAGATGCTAAGTAATTGGATTTATGATATGTATAGTGCTGTTATTGCTTTTTGCCTCTAACGAGGTGAGGTGATGAATCATTTTCTTGTTAAGGTAATTATCATCCGCCTGACTATCACAGCTAATCCGTTACGCTAACGATCACCACTTTGCACGTGTAACTTAGCCTCATACATCACGTGTGCACCGTGTGCATAATCCTCTATTGAAGGCACACCGGCAACAACAATAGAAATATTCATCCGGAACAAAGTGTCAGCGCGGCGGCAGGATGAAGATGATGACGATAAAGTAGACAAGGACAGTGCAGCCATCGAGCAGCCGATCGATTGGACGGATGCTAACGCAGACATAGTGATTGATAAATCGCTGCTGACAAGCGCACGAAGAAAACCCTCGACTGTTATTGGCTGAAATGTCAGTCACGGCTGCCAATGTTGCGCTCCGTGCGGCGTCATGTCATATATCCTCAGGCACGGCGGTGGTAAAAATGGCGGCAGGCAGCTTGAGCTCGTTTACATGCTTGAACCCGACTTTTTTCTCATGCCTGCTGCCAAAAGGAATCATATGTGACCTTTTTTGGGGGGAGGGCTACATAGAGCTGTACAACATGTTCGCTTTCACAGTGGCCATTAAAGCTGTCATTTACCAATGTCACTATTCCGGGTGAAAAGTACCAAAAGAAACAGTGTCTGGACTCTGGCTCTTGCATTTTTACACTTCACGATCTCCACTTTTCCGGGGTTTATTTCATCAAGCTACAATTCTTTCTTTTTATATGCCAAATAGTTGCTCATTGGTCAAGCACACATCAGATCACTAGTATTTGTATTATTAGTATTATATATCATTGGAACATTTCATATGATTGATTGATTTAAAAATCACAAAAATACACACACAGACACACACACACACACACACACACACACACACACACACACACACAGGTGAAAAATAACTCACACTAATCAGGGGCGTAGGTAGAATTTTTTCAGTGGGGTGGCCAGGGTGACACAAGGGCTCAGTGAGGGGTTGCCGTACACATATACAAACACCATTCACATTCTTGTAACAACCTCTGGAACTGAGAACCCTGACTGTGGATACTATGATGAAGAACACTGCTTCTGTGGGAAAATAGCAGGAAAGTCACAGGATCAAAATCTTTCCCCACATGTGGGAGTGGCCAGGGAGTCACCACGTAGCTCCGCCTCTGACACTAGCGGTTTGGCTTATCTGTGGGATCAGGGTAAAATGTTTTATCTATCACTATTTGCTTTGAAATGTTTCAAGAAATTATAATTATCTATAAAACATATAAATGATGTAATCCACTTGCGGTTGCTCATTGATGAAACAGATTCATCATTTGAGGTTATACGTCAGCTTAAATGAACAAAAACAAAACACACATGCCAACCTTAGTTTTTCCATAAGATGCTTTTGGTATCGACACGAGAGCACATTTCTTGATGACCTCAGTTTCCTCTCAGATAACATGGTTATGTCGCACAGTAAATACAAAAGAACCTCGTTCTCCTCCATTGTCGTGTTTGTTAGCATGTCTTGTTCCACCTGATGGAGCAGTGTGGAAAACAAGCTGTTCCAATTTAGGTGAGAGGTAGTGCACAATAGGTTTCATGAACAGTATGAAAAGACCGAGAGGGTGCAGAAATGCATTGAAACATTCGCTCCAACGGAGAGGCCACTGCTCAAGACTGACAGCAAAAACCGAGGTCCCGTTCAGAGGGCAACATATAAACGTTTGATGAATTGACCAATAGCGGTGCCACCATGGCCTTCATATGTGCATAATGGACTCTTCAGAGCGCACTTCAGATTGCCTGCCAGGATAAGGTAGCGTAATGAATGGGGAGACGGCGGGTGGACTTGGGCAAAGCGGAACGCGACGGCCTTTAATAAACTTAATAAACAGTTGAATATGGCCAGGCAGAGTGGAGAGCAATTCAGCCTGAAAGATTTGAGAAATATTCAGATGGGAAGACAAAATTACTCTTTTATATATATATATATATATATATATATATATATATATATATATATATATATATATATATATATATATATATATATATATATATATATATATATATCTTTTATATACATACATATATAATTTTTTTTTTAACTTCGTGCTTTATTTAATTACTTGGAGGCACTACAAAGTACGTCATTCAAAGGTGAACTGAAATGCTACATGTCCTGCTGTATTTAATTCACATCACAAATATGCCTACATATTTAATACAATACATTTATATATAATACATGTTAAATAGTGATCATACATGGGAGTTTGTAGCCCTGTGCTGGTGGCACGTAGCTGTTATTCGGGTCCCAAACTGACGGAGAGCAAAGCAACATTTTTGCTTGTTGTAGCCAAGCAGTGTACTCCAGTGTGCCTCAATTGCTTCAAGATACGATTAATTGACTTTACATTCTATAGCACTTGTCCTCAAGTAGGGTTAGTGTGAGCTGAGACTATCTAAGCCAACTTTGGGCGAGAGGCGGGGTCGACGCTGTCAATCACAGTACATATAGACAACAAGCTACTCACACACCCATTCACACCAATTAAGTAAGAATGGGGAGTATATATAAAATTAGGAAGGATGGAGTTGAGATTCAAACTTTGACCCTCAAAACTGTTGGGCAAATGTGCTTACCAATATCGTGAACCTCTGCGTAGACACATTTTTGTATTTGCAAATACACAGACAGGTATTTGCACATTTCTTTTGAAACATATCTGCTATTGTTCACTGAAATAATCACCAATTAGCTTTTTTGTTTTCAGGCAAGAGGAATATATGTCGTGATTTGCTGCCATTTTTTGGCATCTTGGGGCCAAAGAACTATGGTGCAGTGAATTGAGGAGATTCAGTGGCATTTCTAACCAATATAAACCTATTCTTATAAATCAGCATAAGTAACTCATGGAATTTCTCTGTTCTTGGCATAGCTCCGTCCCTGTTTCACGATAATGGATAATCAATAAATCACATGGGCATGCAAAAATGGAAGCGAATGGGGGAAAAAAGCAACTTGGGCATCATAATGACCAAGAAATATGCAGATTTTTGAATCAATATACCAAAATTCATTGCTATATCTCCGCACTCAAATCCACAACAAAAATAACAAATAAACATCAAAATAGACCAAAAATACAGCCTCAAAAACACTTCTTGGGATTAAACAAAACCAAATGACATCTGTCAAGCTAATGAATTCAAGGCAACCCCTCAAACCTTCTCTGCTCCCACCTCCACACAAATCCAGTAAGGTCTCTTCCCGCCGGCCTTTTACGCCTCTCCGTACACACATCCCTGACGGCGAAGGCGAATTAGACGCGCCATTATCAGACACCCATCTCCCTCCCGCCACACAGCTCGCACTTTCTCACCCGGAGACTTCTCAGTGTGGCACTCCTCCTTCATTGCGGCGCCAGGCCTCAGGTGGCAGTCATTTAAAGATCACACATCCAGGACATCACCTCTCCTCGTGAATGCGTGTCACTTCACACATGGCAAGGGGATTACACGTCTCTTTCTTACTGTAGGCAGCTGCAAATGACTATTAATGGCAATGCAAATCATTTAGAGTACACGAGACGCCGGCAGCCATTCTCTTTATGTGGTTTCACTCTTAATCGGCTCTGACTATTGCACCGTGTTCGCTCCTGATAGCCAAAAATGCATAAAGACACAGCTGTCAATTGGAAGCGGCATGTCGGATTGAACTTTGCACGAGGTTGCATCATTTGCAAAAAAAAAACAAAATATGTCTCCTGCCGAGTGAATTCAAGCGAGGAGAAATCTGTGAAATATAACTTGAAAAGTTCTTTGTTGACATGGATGTTGAGGAATTTGGCCGTTTGTTGCCTCACGGTTATTATATGGACATGTATGGTGGCTGAGTGGTATGAACAAATTGGGAAACACTTTCACAAATGGGAACGCAACACAGAACGTGATTTTACAGAATTTAAAATGTATTTACTAAATTGAAACAAAATTCATAAAATTCTGAACATTTCTAAAAAAGCTAAAGCACATTTATAAAACATGAACATATGAAAATGTGAAAATATATGAGTGACAAAAATGTAATAATTTGAGAATTTATATATTCCTTTGCAATCCCCGAAACAAATTTAGAAAATGAGAATATTTTACGAACGCATACACATTTGCAAACTGGAAAACGTACAATTTGACAATATTGAAAATAAATGTGCAAAACTGATAAAAGTCTCAACCAAAATTACATACTGAAAAACCAAAGTCAAAAATGTAAAACAGACAACTGCTCCTACCGCTAAAAAAAATGTACAAAAGGGAAAACAAGTTCAACATTTTATACGAGCCAAAAACTCTAATTCTACCAAGCAAGCAAAACTCACGGAAAGCGTAACTTCAGTAAAAGCGTGTCGCCAAACAGCCAGTAAAGAAAGCTTTCAGTAATACAAGCGTACAACAAGCATCCCCATTGGCCAGGAGAAATAGCCTTCAAATGGAAGTACGTTTGCATTACACGGCAGCGCCACCATTCACTTTGGATTGCAAATGAGTGACCATACACGTCCCATCTTGAAAATGTGTTTTCAATCTTTTTAATTTAGCTTAATCACTGTTGAAAGTGAGTGTTGAATTGCGAACAACGAACGTGTGCGTTTGACTGATATGGACCCTGCATCGTTTGACTGCTATGCTAGCACCATGGATCTCCCTGCTGAGAGTGTGAGGTTAATATTCTCTCTCGATGTCATTAGCGCTGATGGAGAGTGCAGTGAATCAGATGGGATGCTGTCAATCCACACACACACACACACACACACACACACACACACACACACTGAGAGCCAGGGCCAGAATAAATCAGAGCCGCTGCACTGAGGTCAACATCACCTGGCCTCGGGTTTCTCCAATCCCCGTCTTAATAACGACCTCGGGATCAAGCCTGGCCCTGGGATAAGAACTTGACAGACATTCTTGTCAGGTTCAACCTCATAAGCCTTGCTTGACCCCGCGTCGACCCTGAAAGCTCTGACGATGATGCAGCAGAGAAAGGGCCGGCCGGGCCAGGGTGGGCGGGGCAAAACAGAAGGCCTGCCCGGCTTTGCCGCTAATGAAGCACTCACTAAAGGTGGAGGTCTCTGTTAAAAAATTGCCCAATGACAGCCACTTAGCGTGCATGATGGGAGTCATGATGTTATCAGATGAAAAAAGTATCACGGGAATGAAGTTGCAAATTCATGAGAACAATCCCACGTACCAAAAACATGCATGGAAGGTTGATTGAGCGCTCCAAATAGTGTGATTCTGACTGCAAATGGTTGATTGTCTCCGTTTGCCCTGCGATTGTCTGGCAACCAGTTCAGGGTGTACCTCGCCTGCTGCCCGAAGACAGCTGGAATACGCCCAGGACCTTTTTGAGAATAAGCCGATCAGATCATAGATTGATGTCACCACATGCAATGCTACTGCTTATCCTTGCTGCCTTTTCTCTCTCAGAAAAGTGCGAGTCAGTTCACCAATTGGCCTCAGTGCACAAATAAGCAAGCTCTCAGCCTTCTAACATTGGCTCAATCACCCAAGGCATATTGTATTACGTTCACTCAAAATGAGATGACTTGATTTAAAGGGCAACACAACGGGAAATCACCTCATGCTCTGGTCTAACAAGCTAGCAAAATAAGCCAATAATAGAAAATGCTATCTGTGCGGAAGGATCGCTCAGTGCGTCATTACAGTGTACAGCCCCAGCGCCTGTCAACGATTTCCCTCAGACTGAGAGATAGAAGAAAGAGAGAGCGAGAGAGAGAGAGGCAGAAAGAAGGGGGGCGTCCCGCATTACATCTGAGTGAGTTCAACTGTCAACTGCCAGCCATTTGTATGCCTCAGCATCCACCTAATAGCAAATAATCACTGGCCGCGCGCTCCATTCACGGCAAATGATCGATGCTGTCTTGAAGTCTGATGGATGACCCTGCCACAGTGATGTCCAGGCACGCATTAAAAACCACCGCCATAAAATGTCTGTCAGTGAGATGTGACGCGTCCGACACACACGTATGTACACGCACACATGAAAAAAAAAAAAAAAAAAAAAGGAGGGGTGTGCACATGCTGACATCAAAGAATGTATGGACGTGTGGGAAGGAGATGGAGAAAAACATATAAGACTAAACTATAAGGGGCATTGTTGGGGGTTTTTGCTAATATCCCCCCCCCCACCCCCTGGGAGACTTTTTATTTATTCTTTACATGGGACAATCTAGGGGGGGGAATCACCAACAAGAGTAACATCATCATCAAAAAGTAGGAGTTCAAAGGTCTACTATGACAAGAAAACAATTTACAAATGCTAAAAGTTGCAATGTCACACGAAAAAAAGGCATTGTTTTAAAAGTCGTAAAATAATATATATTTTTTTAAAAACCAACAACAACAGAAAAAAAAAATTGTGACTAATGCCGTGACAAAATTTGATATTTGACAAGAATGACATCATAAACCTGTGAGAAAAGAACAGTATTCTTACCGGAAAAAAACAAAAGACCAGTACGATTTTTTTGTTTCCTCATGATATTGTATCATTATGGCTTATAAAAAGACAACTTGGATGACAAAGCAATGATGTGGCAATGATGCCATGGAATTGCCTTGAACTTACGAAGCAATTAGATTGCTCCGATGTCATCGTTATACTTCTCCGGGGCACAATTTGTGTGGCGTCGATGATATGCTGTGATTCATTAACCAGCATTAAACGTCATACGAGTTGAGATTGTCAAAACGAAACAGGACGTGACGTGTGATTGGTCGACAGCACTAGTGGAGGAAGACGACCACCCGGCATGCCTCTCGTCCTAGAAAACACCCCCGTATCCCCCAAACACAAACAGCTCCCTATTACCCTCCTGATGTTCCCATTAAAATGCGCAGCATCACAATCTTTGATCTCCCACTCGCTGACATAAATCCTTTCAAGCCCTGACGTTTTCTTGCAAAGGTAATTAGTGCTAATTAAAAAGTTTCTGTTGACCCCCCCCCCCCTCTGTCAGAACAGCCGTCTACATGCTCATCGAGTTTCGCGGAATGCTCATCCCCGCCCACAGGATGCGTTGGCCCAGTGAGGGGTCCATTCGGTGGTTCCTCCCCCCGACAAACCTGCGCTCTGCTGGATAACACAACGCTGACATGTGTAACAAATTCGAGTCCCGCAAACAGAACAGGTGGGGCCTGTAATTGGGACCTCCATGCACGGGAAGGGGATGGGGGGTGGTCTATAATTAACATGATAAGGCATTTAGCTCGCCTGAGACATCATTTTGGAGACACACATCTTGTACTATGATTTGCATAATGATAACAAATGTGTCAAATTTTTGCAACATGATTTTCCACTTTTTTTTTGTCATCAAAAGAACAAAAAAAAACAGCCGCTTATTTTTTTTCTTTCTACAGGCTCACTTTTGCTTTTCATCATTACAGTAGCGTAATTAGCTGCCTCTTCTACACTATTATTAAGAGGCTTGCCGAGTGTCAGGTACAGACAGAGAGAGGCGTCAAAATGACACTAAAAACAGCAATCGTGTTTCACAACGTTTCAAAAAGATAATTTCATAATATCAACATGGAGGCCAAGCGGTGACACGATAATGAGACACGCATCTGCGCCAATTAATGCAACAAGCCTCAGTGCAGTGGAATGGAACACGCGCTGTTGTTCTAATCTTGAAACTCTAATCCTGTCCTTTCTCAAATTGTGGAGCGGCCGCGTGCGACCCTGGGGAACATGCCCCCCCCCTCCCTCTCCCGCATACTCCAATAAAATGCAATTGTACATCCAATACAGTAGGTGGCAGTGGCGCTCATTTCAAATATTTGCAGTTACAGACAAAAAAAAGTTATTCTTTGTTGTAAATTGATCGATAGCTATTTCTTTCTTTTGAGTTTTCCTTCAAGGGAAAGTCGACTCAAATATTTTCTTTACAAGATTCTATGCAGCACCGCATATGAATACCGCAATCTGATTAATATGTCGTTTGTGGAATATGAATTAAGCAGCAAAATCCATCCATTTTTATCCATCTCAGGGGGCAGCCATTTACAACAGAATAATAATGTTTAGACTAGTGGGGCCGCATAGAACATACTCCATATTCTCTTTTAATGTTAATAAGGATACATTGTCATGCAGAGGTATAATTATTACAACTCCATAGACAAATGATACTATTTATAGTCGTGGCTGAGTGTTGGTGCGTTCAAATGTTTTCTTCTTGCTCGTAGGGGCATAACAGAAAATAATTGAGAAGCACTGGCCTAATCTGTTCTGAAGAGCCAGGTGCTTAGCCATCTGAAATAAAATTTCACCTCCGGTTTTACGGTTATCGTCACAGATATATATTTTTTTTCATTGTTATAACAAAAAAAACGAAATAGAAAAACAAAAATGACTGGAGTCAAGTAAACTGTTGCTGTCATGAAATCTGTAAGACCTGGACAGGCAGTGTTTGGTAACATTCTCAACTGCAGTAGTTAACCACTAAATAATAAAAACAAAATAAAGTACAAATACTCAGCCTAACAGAGTTGTTTTGTGTAATATGCATGCATTTGAACTGGGGCCTATTGCAGCTGACTTTGGGTGAGGGGCTCCACCCTGGGAGGTCGCAAATCAATCGCTGGGCACCTACACAAAAATCGCAGGCACACCTAAATTTACAATTTAGTCTTCAACTAACAGAACATGTCCAATGATGAAAACAAGTTTTGACACATCAGCCTCAGACGTTTGGAGGTTCAACTGTAAGCGTCTTCACAAAAAAGAAATCTGAGCGTTGAGCTACTGTAGGGGCAACTAAAAGCTTCAGGAGGACTAATAATAGACTACGTGATTGACATGTAAGCGTTGAAATGAGGAAATGAAAGCCTCAACGTTATTGATCTGACCTTTAAGATAGTTCCTTTTGTTTTTGTATCGTCTTATTTCCCTGGCAGGCAGCGACAAAATAAAACATGTCAGCTCGCAAGGCGAATTTGAAACGGAAAGCCATCGTTTTGATTTAAATGTTACATTACTGCAACATCTCTGTCAATGCATAATTGGCACGTGATACATGGGTTAACAGCGTGCGTGTTCATCATTCAGCGGGAGACGCTCAAAAGACGCAGACAGATATGTCGCTTTGATGGCCTGACAGTCAAATAAATGGAAAGGGAGGAGGGAAAGGCGGAGAGGGAAGGGGGGAAAAAAAACAGCCGCAAATCAACCGTCATGCTGTCAGTTAAGCTTTTTGTCAAAAAGTTGCACATAAACATGCATGATTAGAAATAGCAAATGAGCTGTAGGATGAAATCAATGTCCTCTTGTGTATCGAAGCTGCTTTGATCAAAGCGGACGACACTCAAATGCAGATGAGATGGAAAGTTGTGTTTTTATTGTGTGAACATCCTTTTGGCGGTTTGCATTTAGTGCTTTAAACGATGGTGCGAATGGCAGACACATGCACATATACATATACATATATATAGCACAGTGCAAGAGTTGGATCAGAAAGGCGCACAAGGTCTTATTCGAATGTGCAAGTTTACCTAAATGAATGGAACGCGCGCAGCTCAAACAAGTGTGCAGTCTCTTTATTAAGGATGACCTTTCTACCTCAGCATTCCCCTGACATGACAGTTTAAAGGCAGGTATGTGCCAACCCGCTGAGTGTAACCATGGGAGCATTGAAGTCCCTTGTGGGGGAATGGAGGGGTGGAGGGGGGGGGATTATAAAACCCTCCCGCTCCACCCGCCTTTCTCTGTCTTACCGCTGGCCCATTACCTTTGCGGAGTGAGGCTCATTAAATAAGGCAAGTTGAGTCAAATCTCTCTGTAATTCAGCAGAGGTGATTTGCTGTCAACATCATTAACCGTCATTTCTCCAACTCACTTCGGTACTTATGAAGTGTTCTTTCTTGTGTAATGATCCAAATCTCTTCTCTAAATCGGCCCTCTTCAAAGGGCCCCGGAGGACATGCCACCCAGGCAGCCGGCTGACACGCCCGATTAAACACGGCTCCGCCGTTATGTTCTCCGCCTTATGCGGCCAAACAAGTTGGAGGGTTCCGTCCCGCCGTTCGGCTCGCGGGAAAGGAGCGGCGGCAGGATATCGGTATTCCCGTCGAGCCGTGGCGTTTGTCCGGAGCCGCGTATCTTCAACGGCATCGCTGCATCACTTTCAATTTGCCGGCTTTGCCAATTACGCTCTTTCCCTTTCTTTCTTGCTTCCAACTGTTTCCTGATAGTCGGCTGATCTCATGAGACAATTGGTCAGGCTGGCTCCGTGGCTAATTACAGTGAGAGCTGCCCTGCTTATCATTCTAGATGTCCTCCGAGTCCTGTCTTGAGAGGGGCCTCCTTTGTGCCTCCGCCATTGTGTGTCCCCCCAGAGCTCAGTGTCACGCTATGAGATGTCCTCCGGGCCTTGTGTTGCAAGGGAAGCCTTCTTTGTGCATGTGTCCCCGGCATGGAGCCCCCCCGCTAGGTAGCAACACAGGCAAGGTGCAGTGGGGGGATGCTTCTCAGGGCCCTAAGACCTCCACTAAAGCTTCAAACATTTTCGACGGACAAAAAAAGCGATGCTGTGCTACGGCGAGCGTGGACAAGTAAAAAAAAAAAAAAAGAAAAAAAAAGCAGATGAATAAGCAACATCAATTACCGGGGGCTTTGACCTACAGCCCCCCCCCCCCCCATGCCACGGCACACATTTCACAGCAAATCGCCGCAGATTGAAGTTGACACTGCTGGAGTGGAAACACTGATCCCTCACAAGGCTAGCGCCTCACACTTGAGAGCGGAGAAAGGCAGTGACAAACTACACCGAGCAAGGCCAACGTGGAAGCGAGACAAGAAGTGCGTGTGTGAAAGAAAACACGCACACATTTGTTTGAGAGTGAGACAAAATGGCTCAATTCGGGCACTTAGGCCATCCAATTGGCCAAACTGAAACACAAGAGGAACATGTGAGGGGACAAGCGCATCAGGCTACTGAGAAGGAGTCTATAAGTGGGGACAAAGCCTGATGTCCAGCAGGCTTAACGGTGAGTGGGACTGGACCTTCTCTAAAATCTTGTTTGAACCAAAAGTGCCCCCCCCCCACCTCCAAGAGGCCGCCGACTGCTTTGTAAGCTTGGACAAAAGCAAAATAAACACACGGATAGGTCACGATTGTCCAAATCGTAGTTCACACCAGTAAAAAAGAAAAAAAATCCTTTAATGAAACGTTTTCTCAAGAACTAGCGTCCTTCTGAAAGCGGGAAGACCTCTTCCAGGCCTGTCATACCACGTCGAGCAAGTTTTAACTACAAAGCACTAAAAAGTCAAGAAATCGGATGAGCAAATCGGTGACGTCAGAAGACGGACAGAGAACGTGACACAAGAAAATGTCTTCAAAGTTCACAGAGTGAGTGTAGTGAAATAGCCTGTCGTAAATATCAAAGAATCCTTTGAAAAGATGGTGATGATGTTGCGTGCCATTTAAACATGTCATGTCAACTATGATAGTTGTTTTTTAATGAGAATACCATGCAGACATCGGAGTACCGTATTTTCCACACTAAAAGGTGCACTGGGTTATGAGGCGCACCTTCAATGAATGGCCTATTTTGTAATTTTTTTCATATATTGGACGCACCACATTATAAGACGCAATCTACAATGCATCCACTAGATGGAGCTCCGCTCAAGGAAACACCAACAGCAATCAGATGTCAGTAAAACGTATTTAATAAAGCAGTGACACAGTTCACTTAACCAGCAGCAAGTTATAACATTGACTCGTTAACGTTGAACTCTCTTGCCGCTGTTCTATTTCAGAGTTCAACTGCGTAACCGATCGCCTTAAGTTTGAACTCTGCGTTGTAAGCATGTCTCTAGCAAGGAGCCATCTTGGGGTTGACATATTACCGTAATTACCATATGCAAGGTGCATCAGATTTTACGGCGCGCTGTGAGCTTTTAAGAAAATAGAAGGCTTTTAGGTGCGCCTTTTAGTGCGGAAAACATGGTAATGTAATTGTAAGAGGAGTATTTTTCTTTATTATTTTTTAATCAATGCTCACACTGCGTACGTCATACCTTTGTGTAATGAGAATGCTC
>CAAKHF010005438.1:0-13631 GCA_901007745.1 Hippocampus kuda
GTGTGTGTGTGTGTGTGTGTGTGTGTGTGTGTGTGTGTGTGTGAGTGTGTGTGTGTGTGTGTGTGTGTGTGTGTTTGTATTTGTGCGAGGATGAGTGATGTATCAGGTAAAAAGATGCATTCACCTTCTGCAGTTGCCTTTTTCACATTTTATGGTTGTGAATGGGTGAACCCATGAAATGTGGCGATACAGTCATATGTGGTTATTCGGTAACGAAATGTGTTTGTTTCATGGTCAACCTCTCAGAGGAGAACTTTACCCAACTAAGTATTTAACACCAATGTCAAACAGCACATAAGGAGCCTTAATCAGCCTCTGCAATACCAATGATGCATTTACATGCGAGGGAAGTGCAGGTTAATGTGAATTTTTAATGGAAGCTCTGTTTGAAATTTTGAACTGGCCCAAATTGATTCATGATTTTTTAATCGGGCCTGCTGATGCTTCCAGATTTCCTGAGCAGGCGAGAAATCACAAGGTCACGACTCACGACCGGTTTATTTAGTTGGATTCTCATAACAAGTTCTTTAGGGTGATGAATGCATTGCTTGCAACTCTCGGATGTGCAAAGTTGTCACACTAACTTCCAAAAGAACTCAAAAGAAAACAATAACAGTGAGATCACCCAGAGTGATTCATCCGACTGCTGAGCTCTTGTTTTAAGAATGACTAGATGGGGGAAATGATTCATTGTCTTCCGTATGAGGACAGCAGATGTTCCTGATATGATCATCTGTCAGATGGAAAAACTATGACTAGTACACAAAGACTTTCCCTACGAAACATGCACTTTGCGAGCTTTGGTAGAGCAAGTAATACAATTAGGCATTTTTAATACAATGGTTATTTATGTCTTGGTGAATATTATAAGACAGCAGAGATATCATCAATGGACAAATCCGTTTTATGCCATCCCACCTGGGTTCAAGCCATTAAACTGTGATACTAGAATGTCGAAACGTAAATGAAAATTACAGCGGTGAATGTTATTCAGCCAGCGGATGGGATATCAGGTACCCAGAGCCCAGTGCAATGCTCACTTGAAATTGACGGCTGTGATCAGTTGTATTTGGAATTGTGGTTTGAGTTTCCAGGATTGGGTAACTGCAGCTATCTAACTGAACAAATCCTAACCTTACTCTCATCATAAACTGAACCCACTCCTTTACTTCCATCTTAAATTTATAACCCTTACATAAAGTGTTTTCATAACTTTTTTTAGAAGCCTTACCTCACTTTCTTTATTTCCCTTGGATTGAAATTGACATCCAAAAGTCGTGCATTGTGGCATTTTGACCCCTTTTCGTTGATGTTAGTCGTAGTTTGCAGTTTTTTTGGTTTGCTCAGCAGAGGGCAGCAACCATCCAATGACATCATCCCAGAATGCATTGCACACCTAAAGTTTCAACAAATGTATTAAACTGTCAATTGATTTCAAAAAGGGCGGCTCGGTAGTCCAGTGGTTAGCACGTCGACTTCACAGTGCAGAGGTACCGGGTTCGATTCCAGCTCCGGCCTCCCTGTGTGGAGTTTGCATGTTCTCCCCGGGCCTGCGTGGGTTTTCTCCGGGTGCTCCGGTTTCCTCCCACATTCCAAAAACATGCATGGCAGGCGGATTGAACACTCTAAATTGTCCCTAGGTGTGAGTGTGAGCGTGCATGGTTGTTTGTCTCTGTGTGCCCTGCAATTGACTGGCAACCAATTCAGGGTGTCCCCCGCCTACTGCCCGAAGACGGCTGGGATAGGCTCCAGCACCCCCCGCGACCCTAGTGAGGATAAAGCGGTTCGGAAGATGAATGAATGAATGAATGATTTCAAAAATGATATTTTGTAATTTTGTAAAAAAATATATAAAAATTCACAGGCCTCCTGACTAGAATGCGGGCCATCAACCCCGTGACAAAACCATCACGCAGTCAGAAAAACTGATGTGTTCAGGTGGCAGGAATATTTCCTGTTTGTCTTGTAGATGGACAATTTGGTTGTCTCAGAGTGGGCCATGACACATCACCACAACACTTCAGGTTGCAGAACCTGCATTTCCCTTTCTTGGTGCAATAAATCACTTGCCAAGAAAAGTCAGCGTGCAGCTATCGCCTCATGAAAGAGGTTCAGGTATCCATCCTCTCTCCTCTCCTGCATGCCTGCTCTTAATTTATATTACAGGCGTAAAGCCATCTCTCCTCAGCTAAAGGTCTTCTCAAAGGCCCTGGGTGCCGTGGCTCGCCCTGCACATAATTATTTTTTGACAAAGTAAGCAGGCTTTGGAGTGTAAAGAGCAATATTACGTGTACTATTACGGGAAAAATATATTGAATATATATTTTTCCCGTAATAGTACACGTAATATTCCTTTTATTATTCCTTTTATTTTAGAAACTATCTTAATGCTCTGGGGAAAGCTTGTACAGTACATACAACTTGGTTAATATGGTGAAGACAAAACCGTACCTACAAGCACTTAAGGCCGGGTGGCAAAAATCATCTGATGCCACACTTTTCACATTCTTCAACTCCAAAATCCGCTAAAACATTAGTAGGCCTACTCAAGTTTGTAGAATGGGGCAATAGAAAACCCAGTGTAAGTGCAACGTAAACATCGTCTGCCATCGAGTGGTGATTGGTGATATTACATCTTTAAACTACAGTCAATCTCTGCATATTGGCAGTTATTCGCAGATTTTCATGGGGAAATATATATTGAAGGTTTATCCATGTTTTTGTAAGAATTGTTATTTATTTATTTGGAATTAATCAACGGGCTGCCAGTTGCCGAACCCTGGCCTGGCTATTAGCCCGGCTCGGCAGCCCCGCTTGTGTTTTTGATCCCGCTGTAATCGGCAGCGCCTGTGAGGCCCGACAACAATCCACGTCCTGGATGTTGAAATTGCAGCGGAAAGTCGCAAGAACTAGTCAGTTTGTACTATAATCCAAAGTGTCTATGATGTCCACACGATTATAGTATGCAGCAGCGAAGGTAAAAAGTACAGTGAAAAAGGAAAAGGCCAGCTCGGTCGTCATCACTCTTCAACGTCCGGGTGACCGCAGAGGCACTCCTTCAAGGTAATAGAACCCTGCCAGCGGCAGTTGAGCTCCCAAAAATGTTAACCCCAAGGCTCAATATTTCATCCATTAGTACATATGAAATTGTAAAAATGGCTTTTATAGTTGAGGAAACTTTTTTTCCCCTCCATTGGCTGGTTGTACGTGTACAACCCATAATTCTTTTCAGTTACCTTATCATAAAATTAGGGCTCCCTCGCAACCAAATTTAGCGCATTGCCCCTATGATGTCTCATTAATGAGGAAGTTGGGAAAGAACATTTTCCATTTTTGATTATGTTATGGTCTCATTGCCATCATATAGAAATAAACTCCAGGGGTTGTCGTAATGAATTACAGGAGACAAGGCCTCACAAGCATCCGAGTGAACAACAGAGCTGTCTGTCATCTGCTGCCTCAACAGGTCACTCAGTAACACATATCTGCCAACATTTTGTGCCATTTTGCTTCAGGGTGGAGTGTTCAACATCCATCCATCCATCCATTTTTTTAATCCGCTTATCCTCACAAGGATCGCGGACGTGCTGGAGCCTGTCCCGGCTGTCTTCAGGTAGCAGGCGGGGTACACCCTGAATTGGTTTGCCAGCCAATCGCAAGGCACACCCTGAACCTCTGCACTGTGAGGCTGGCGTGCTAATCAGTCGACTACCTTGCTGCCCGCGGCCCGAGTGTACAACATGAAAAGTAAAATCTTCCAGGTGTGGCAGAACTTGAGCACAGGGTCAGACTCAAGTGTCATCAGCACAGAGCGTGAAGTCAAGGCTGGATAGAGAAGTAAAGGGAGCACTGTGGTTGTGTAACAGAGCTTAGCTGTTTATAGACATTCTTTTTTTACTGTATGCACAGAAATATGTTGTTTTGGAAGACTACTGACACCTTTCTTTCCACTGCCCATGTGAATCGGATGGAAAATTCACCTGAGAGAAAACTGTATATTTTAGCGGCTAAAGTTGAATTCACCAAGAGTGCAAGCAGCTAAAACAACAACTGACACAGGGAACAGTTGAGGTCCACTCCAAAATTGCCGTCACTTCCCAAGGAAGCCCATTAAGTGTCCATCTGTGTGTCTGCTGCCTTCAAAGGAGCCCCAAAATGTGCAAACATTTCAACAGCTTCCATGAACACAACTCACACATAAAAGACACAAGCAAAGTTGGAGTTAAGTAAGCATAGCATTGTCTGTAAAAGTAGTAGTCATCATCGCCCATAAACATGTCCAAGGCACTGAAACAATTCATATTGCTATAAACATGGCTCCAATGATTCACCGTCAAAACGGGTCTTAAAAAATATTTCAAAAAAAAGTAATGAAATGAGAACTACAGAGAACCCCTGCAGAGTTGCTGTTTGGCACTTTCAAATTAGATTTTCTGTGGAATGTTTTGCGGTAAAATATCATCTGTTAATTGTGGAAAACTTGGTTCCTTTTTTCTTAGTCATTCAGCTGTTTTTATGCTCAGGCCAAAGCCATGTCTAATTAAAAAATGTTGCTTTGGTGCCATCTTGAGGCACCTTAGAGACAAGAAAATATGTTGGAATGAGAGGAGTAGCTTCATTTAGTCAAGACATATCCTTGTCTAATGCATGATTTTGTGGTCCCTACTGGCAATTATAAAGCGTTTTAAGAGAATGTCAACTTGAAGAAAATGCAATGCTCCCAAGAACTGCCTGGTCAGAACAAAATATCTTGGCAGACAAAGAACAAGGATAATTCATCTTAATTAGGAGATATTTCATGTTGGCCCTAGTTTAGTTTTTGCATTGTTCCTTAACCTTTAAATGAACGGCACTGCTGGTTCATTCCTGCCTCGGGGTCAATGAGAAGCACAGTTTCTAAAAAGAAAAGAAAAAAAAAGGGAAAAGTGGATCAATAAAAAGACTAAATAAATGACTGTCGCAAAGTCCAATATTTTTTTGGCAGAAATCTATTTGGCAAAAAGACATACTAAAAATTAGCGAGGCACTCTGGGAGTTGAGAGCGATTGCCAAAATGCATTTCATATTTCTTGGAGAAATGAAGCAACATTTAATAGATTTTTTTATGGGGGGGGGGGGACTAGCTCCAATGCTTTCATATTTTAGCATGAAGAGTGCACTTCCGAGGTACTGACCTTATCAAGATAAATCAATAAAATGTACATGTACCATATAATTTATGAAACCTACCGACCGACCGACCGAAATGAAGCCGTTCTTTGCATATTCTTGGTTTTTCCAAATTGTTTTCTGAAATACCATATACCTATCATACTTTCTCTGTGAATGACTCAACTACAAATGAAAAATTTCAAGAGGTTAGTGCCCACAAATATTCTATAATCAGTCAAGCCAGTATCACCCAACAGCCATTGGATGGACCGAAGCTGCTCTACTGACATATTCAGTGGTTCAAGCACAGAACACAGCCATTACAACTATCCGTTTGTTTTTTCTAGGATAATTTACAGTAGATTGTGGCGTCGCAATCTCACCAGTACCGACAGAGCCTCCACGGCACGGTCTCATGACAACAGAGCCGTCATGTGATCGGTGCCACACGACGTGGAGATGCTTTATCCAGAATCCTCAAGGGCTCACACGCCAGCTGCATCATTATCTATTCTTACCTCTCAGCTCTTTTCCGCTCTCACACAATAGCTTCCCGTCTCAGCAAATTATTTGTTGATTCCCCCCTTGACAAAGTTAGTTTAACATATTGATGCAAAATACACAGCACGACAAGATGCAACGAACATAATGTAACTAAGACGCTCTCTTTAAACTCTGCTGGCTGTCGTGCTGGAGTCAAGACCACACAAACTGAGACCAAGTAAAGACCAAGTTCAGCTGAAGGCTTGTATGATAGAACTCTGTAAACTGCAGGAAAAAAACAGAATAAATCAAATAGATATGTGCATTACACTGCAGAAGCAACTGCTCTCTGAAAATCCAAGCTTGACTGGGAAGTTGCCAAACTAATAAATTTGGTGTCGAGAAAAGGGAAACGAGCAAGGAATCTTCACAGATAACTTCACTCTGCCACATCCAATATGGCTGGAGCGTCAACACACTCAAGATGGCATCTATGTTTATGTATTGTAAATGTTGTCCGTGATAATACTTGCCGGTGGTCCTCATAAAGGGCACTACTCAAGACTAATGAGTAGTAACAGCAGCAAATAGATGGAGCAAAGTGCTGTCTGTAGTGTCTTAATAATAATAATTGGGCCTCTCCTTGCATTTCATGCGCTTCCCTTCAGGCTTGGCTCTGCCGAAGTGTCTGATTTTACAGTGGTGCCTTGAGTTTAATGTGACCATGCTTGAAACCCAAATCCCTTGAATCTCAAATCATCTTTCCACAGTGAAATGAATTGAAATGCCATTAAACATTGGGAGAACCATCAGGATCTGGGTCAGACAAAACCAGACAAACTCAAAGTACCATGTGGACTAAGTTTATTTAGGCCATACATTGAAGGTGCGGTTTATAATCCGTGCCTGATACCTCAGAAAATATGGTATATACTACTACTACTACCACTACCACTACTGCTGCTACTGCTACTCCTAATAATAATAATAATAATAATAATAATAATAATAATAATAATAATAATAAGGATAATAATCCATCCATTTTCCGATCCGCTTTATCCTCACAAGGGTCGCGGGGGGTGCTGAAGCCTATCCCAGCCGTCTTTGGGCAGTAGGCGAGGGACACCCTGAGCCGGTTGCCAGCCAACCGCAGGGCACACAGAGACAAACAACCATCCGGGCTCATACTCACACTTAGGGACAATTTAGAGCATAGGTGTCAAACTCAGGTCCTGGAGGGCCACTGTCCTGCATGTTTTCCAAGTCTCCCTGTTGCAACACACCTGATTCAAATGAACAGGCTCAATTTCAGGCTTAGGCAGAGCTTGCTGATGATCTGATCATTTGAATCAGGTGTGTTGCAACAGGGAGACTTGGAAAACATGCAGGACAGCGGCCCTCCAGGACCTGAGTTTGACACCTATGATTTAGAGTGTCCAATCAGCCTGACATGCGTGTTTTTGGAATCCAGGAGGAAACCGGAGAACCCGGAGGAAAAAATGAAAATGATAATAATAATAATAATAATAATAATAATATTTTCAATGAACTGTACTGTAGTTAGATAACGAATGGCAAAAGTCAATTTAACAGGATTCTTCAGAGTGCCATCTGCTGGAATTCACAGGGCCCAACTAGAATGTCCCCACTGCACAGAGGTGAGGCAGGCACGCACACATCCGCTTACTAGCCTTGAGGACTGCTGCAGGACATAATGAGCCGAGTGGGATGCGAATAAAGCACTGCAGACTGCATAATGAAATGGAAGGAATGGAAGCAGCGACCAGCAGCTGTCATTTCCGCGCCTCTCAGTTGGCTGTTCTCAATCGAGATCGATATTCCAAAACACTTGCTGGGTCTCTGCGGCCCTGTTCGGACCCAGCATTAAAATTCTTCCTGGGTGATGAGGGCTTCACACCTGGCATGAAAATGAATCTCTGCCTGCGTGCCTTCTGACCACCGATCAGCTCTCATTAGACTGCTCTCTATGCAAACATACACTATTTGTGCCTGCAATGTATAAATAAGGGATATTCTTGCAGAAGCAACACTATAAACAAGGCCTTCTTTTGGACTGTTTCTATACCTATGGTCTGTCACAGAAAGCTGGAGCCGATCCCTGATAACTTCAGGTTAAAGGCAGATGGCACCCTGGCCTGGACTAGTCGCCGATCAACGTCACAGGACATACAGAGAGAGACAAGCTTTAAGACTCCCATTCACATCACTATTAAGTGGAAATTGAACCCGCACTGCCCGCACTGAATTAAAGCTAATGAACCATAACACGGCAGGCAGGAGGTTCACTTGGGAGGGCGAAGGTCATAATCCTACCCGCTCACATGCAAACACACACACACACCACTCACCCTGGCAAGTTTTATACATGTCACATCAATAAGACTAAGAACTAATTCAGTCTGTGTCAGGCAGGGGTGTCAACTCATTTTAGTCGAGGGCCAATTTGGAGTTACGTCTTCCCTCGGAGGGCTGTTATGACTGTGAAACCACAAAATTACTACTTGTACACAACAAAATAATAGATTACTAGTTTTGAAATCAGTCAAGTAAATTATCATAGTTTGTTCAATTATTGTTCAAGTGAGTGTGAACTGGGTAACAAAATTATTGCAAAATCTCAACGTTATTTATTACACATGACAATTTGACATTTCGGTACAGATTTTAGCAAGTTGATACACATGATTCGCTTTCGAGGACCACATAAAATGACATAGCGGGCCAGATCTGCCCCCCCGGGCCTTGACTTTGAAAACTGTGTTGTATGTTATGCAATCACAATTCTCAACGAGGGCTGCCACAAACCATTATTTCACTCGTCGTTTAGTCACCGATAACAGTAGCAATTAGCCGACAAATAGCATATCGCATGAGCAAGCAGCTACGCTTACATAACCAGCATTATTTCACAGCTGGGATGCTTCAAAGTATATACAAACAAAAAATAGTAACAATTAAGATGATAGTGCACACAACTTTGACTCAACTTTGCAGTTTGTACCAGCATTCCTGGCTTGTTTATAAACGATGGTGCAAATTTACATTGCAAGCGATTGTGTGGCCTTAACATTTTTAGCAGAAAATGTTTTGTGTATTTAAAATGGACTTTACACAATACTGTATGTATGTTTGCACTAGTAACACTGTAAAACTATCTGCAAATACAAAAAGAATTACTTGTTATATCTAAAAAATTTTAACCCTTGCACGTACTGTAAAATAATTTGCATTCACATAAGCATGCTATTTATCCAATTTGTGTCAGTAAGTCACCGCTTGGGAAGAAAGTGGAAATGAGCTATTACTTGGCTGCCTCGTTCTTGTAAATTTGCCAGATATTCCTCAGCACCTCACTTCAGTTCCCGGTTTTCCACCAAATCCAATAGTGTATATAAACACGGGGGCCTCTTGAGGTGGGAGTCAAACACGATAAGTTGCACGCAGCTGACAACAGACTGTTTCTCTCCCGTCAAACTCCGATGACCCGTCCAGCACACTTTCAAGCAGTGCACAGTGTTTCGAAAACGTGTCAGCCACCGTTCCAAACTATGCACACAACATCCACCCTCCACATGTGTCTTGTGTTTATTCTGATGTGGCCTGAATTATTTTCCAGGCTTCACTCAATGCATTCTCCACATTTCTTTGTGTTGGAGCAACACCAGAAATCTTTTGTTGTTGACACGCAAGCGCAGGGCGACACAACAAACACAACAGCCTCCTTCAGTGACGTGTCAGTTCAGCCTACCCACGTGTCACTGTCTTCATTCTCCTCATGCAGCTGCAAGCCCAACACATGAGAACAAACTAGAGGATGGGAAGAATTTGGGGGCAAATTGTGATGGACGTGCACAACAAGGTCAAGGTTCACAATGCATGAGCCATGAATCATGATTGAGAGTAGACGAGATCAAGCAATTCTCTAAAATAAGGCCGTGGCGTGAGGAATATCTTGCTTCTCATTCCGTGATTGACTACTACTCTCAATTTGTGTTTTTACACCGTGTCGCCATCTGCGGAGGTGAAAAAAGTAACGAGCCCATTGTGACATAGGTGAAAAAACTATTTAAGCACAACAACCAAGTATTTGTACTTTGTTACTTCCTCCAATTGTATTGCATTAAAGTCATGCTGCTGTCCAGACATCGACATGTGGGAGTGCAGACAAGAAGCTCGTAATGAATGTTGCATCACCAACAGTGAGTTAGAATTGTGCAAGGGGTCTGCACCGCCCAGGACCCCCGCATCCCTCACTATCCGAACAAACCTCAGTGAACTTTTGAACCCGAAGCCTGGATTAGCAAGGACCAGCGAGCGGCCACGTCAGGGAAACTAAAATTAAGTTTGATTAAAGAACATTCCCAGGGTCTGTCTCTACATGCTAAATAAGGCTATGGAGGAGACCTTGGCCCCCGTCAGAGTGGACCCTTTCATGGCGGAGAATGAAATGTCACCAGGCGACATCTGACAGGGATGTCTGCACTGATACATATTCGCTGCACACATAGAAGAGTTGACACTTCCACAGTGAATATGGGAAAGAATGCAGGTCACACTTCTGAGGAAAGCTAGCCAAGGATTGCATCACTCATCGTTGTGGCGGCCACAAGACGTCTCACTGAGACAGGCAGCGCTCCACCTATAAATACAAGAGACTAAACAAGAGCTAAGGAAGAGACAACCGCAGCCAGCCGGCCGGCTGGCACATGCAGCCGTTTGCTCCTTCCCACAGGCTGACGGCACAAGCATCAACTCTAAGTGTGACAGCGGCAACAGCGCAAGTCACAATCACAGCTTCTCCAAGTCAACAACCACAACGGTCCGCTTGCTGAGGTCATTTTCCATTAGCGTACTCTGCATCAGGGGTCACTAAACAAGAGCTACCTAATTCTTGAGCACTGATAAATGCAAAGGCCTACCAGTTTGATGCAGACTCCATTTGGACATATTTTAAGATAAACAGCTGATGAAGCCCCTGACATGAATTCAAAACTAAAATATTCTAATAGCCTAACAAGCCAAACCCACTTACTTTCTGCATGAAAGAAATGGGCCTGGCCAGCAGCTCGGCCTTGGTTCAAAACGGACCATGCAATCAAATTCGTTTATTTGCCGTGACGTATGCTTTGTGAGCAACATCACTTTTTGATGGGGGAAGTCCATCCTCATAATATTATAAATGATGCACAGATTGGATTTTCACGCTAATATTCTACAGCAGGAGATGTCCAAAATCCAGCTTCTTTTCAAATATAAACACAAAGAACGACAACAAAGACATAAATGTAAGACTGTCCTATTATTTAGGGGTTCACGTTTCGAACGTATAGTCCACTCCAAAAGTATTGGAACGGTTGCTTTTGTTTGTGTGTTTGTGTCTCAGATCAAGATATATATTTATGAGACAAAGGTTCAGCGGTCCAGCTTTTATTTCATGGTATTTACATCTATCTACATGTATTAAATTCAGGACAGAGCACCTTTTGTTTCAACCCACCCACTTTTTAAGTGAGCAAAAGATCTGGAAAATGTGACCAATGGGTGTATCTAGTTGCTCAGGTGTTGCCTTTTCGATTGGTTGCTTAAACATGAGATAGTGCTTGTTTTTTACTTTGGATGACACATGTGTCAATTGCATTAGCTCTTCTGCAAACATGAAGACCAGAGAGCTGTCCATGGGAGAAGATGAAAAACGTTTTGAAGCTGAAAGAGGAGGGAAAATCATTCAGTGCTATTGCACAAACATTGGGCGCAGCCAATACAACAATTTGGAATGTTCTGAAAAAGACAGAAACTGATATACTGACCAAAAGACATAAAAACAGGTCGTCCGAGGGTATCAACAGAGTGGATGAAGGTATCACAATCCACTGACCAAAGAAGACTTGGAGAAATCAAGTATACAGGCCATCCCACAAAATGCTAACCACTCATCAGCAAAAAGAATAGGAAGGCCAAATTCGATTTTGCAGCAATATCCTGAGTGTTTATCTCCAGCTTTGATCAAGGTAATTGTTTTCTTATGTGAGCAGGGATGTGTGCCAGGGTCGATGGGTTACGCAAAACCCGCAGCAACTGCCCTCGGTAGCTGGTCATGTCGCCAGCAACAGCAGCTGTCAGCCTGAGCCTTCAGACTGCTGCTGAGGAGATGCTCTAATGGGCCTCTTCCAGAGCAGAGCAGGCAGGAAGGTGTCCCGTCCTTTTCCCAGATGTGGAGCTTTACTGGGCTTGGCAAAGCGACTGCATCAGCAAGCAGACATGATGGGACACCAGGTGATTTTGTTCTGCGGTGTCCCGTCCTGCCTTGGTTCATGTTTCCTTCTGCCGGGGCCCTACTGGCTTACTCTTTCGCCAACCCTCATCATACTTCTGTCTGGAGGGGTGGTGACGCTCCTCTCAGCGGTAATGTCGACTGGGGTTGTTTGAAAGTAGCAAAAACCTGATCTGTTGGTTGCCATGGTAACCACCTGTGCCTTTTGTCTCGGGCCTGACTCCACCACCTCCGCCGCTCTCCATTTGCTTCCCGTTCTAACCTCGATGCCATCTGCTGATACCTTGGCGTCCCTGGAGTGTGCAACTCATCAGGTACCCTTTCTTGAGACCACTGAATGGTATATTCAAGGTTTTGCTCGTTCCACACATTGCCGTACTACTAAGACTGAGTGGAAAACCCAGCCACAAATAGTCGCATATTTTCCTTTCTCTGGATTCGACTGTTGTTATTGGGACTGTAGACCAGCACAGACCATGAGACTCTGGGCAACTAGGAATGCTGGTAAAACCAGGCTTTATATCTACCAGCTCGCTCTGACCTACGACCCTCGGTAGGGCGAGTCCTAAGGAACTTTTGATTTGGTCAGAAAATAATCATGACAACAACTAACCTTATTTTATGCATATTTGTGTTTCGAAGGCCTTTTTTTGTGTGAATGCTTGTTTGTGCGTATCTTTGCAGGACTTTTGGGGCAAACCGCTGAAATCTCTTCGACTCTTCGAGAGCAATTAGCCGAGCTGAAGACGGAGGCAGACAGCAAAAGAGACAAGCTGTCACACAAAGAGATGACAGGTCGTGATCCTGCTCAGGTCACGCTGCATGTTTATTGGCCAGGGACGGAGACATAGCGATGCATTGCTCACCTGTAATTCAAAAGAATGGTTCAGCAGCTTTGAGCCTACAGGAACAACCTGTCATCTTGTTCTACTGAGGCTCAACCAAATCGGTTTGTTTTTATATGCTAACTTTCATCTTTACAATATATGCGTGTGAAACTACTCTCTAAGTAGTGCATGTAACAATATTACATGACGAATGCAACTTTGGTTTGGTCCAACGCAGCATGCCAAGCCAGCTAGTCTGACTGCTCACACCTCCACTCCAAACAAACGCAGGAAACACAGAACATTGCTTTGTTTTGAGGAAAATCAACGAACACATTTTTTTTTCATATACATCTCACTTCTTTACACAAAATACGTGCTGTAAATTCTTGGCTCGGCTTCACAGGCAAGTTTCTTTCTGGCGCTTGGTGCGTAATAAACACTCTCTGGCCACAAAATTAGGTAAACGTGCACAATCTAATAAGATATGGGTTTTGGATGACTTTCAGAGTTGGAATGGAAATTAATGGGAATCAACCCAAAAAAGTAACTGAATGAAAATGAATACATTCAATGAAAGAAAGGTTTGTAATTGAGTCCATTCCACCTGAAGGGCAGCTGGGACAGGTTCTAGCTGGCCCTTGGCCCTAATGAGGACACACACTATATATGACTGATGGATGCATAAGCGCAGTTTATTTGTCTTGTGGCATCTTGAAAAAATAGGAGGTCAAATTCGGCATCTTCCAATCCATGTTCCGTAAGCCATAAACTGTCCATTTTTCTTCAAAGTGGTGCTATTTTCCTTGTTGCCACATGTTATTTGTACCAGATACATTTCAGGCATGACTCCTTATTATTGTTCTGGTTTAACT
>CAAKHF010005440.1:3766-15042 GCA_901007745.1 Hippocampus kuda
GCACTGAAATGTTGTCTGGTTACTCAGCAATCACACACACACATGCACACACACACACACACACACACACACACACACACACACACACACACACACACACACACACACACACACACACACACACACACAGGCGCGCCGCGCGCTTGCGTTGTTTTAAACGCTGCTTGGTATCTTCAAGCATGTGTTTTCCTTTTCATTTAACGCATTCACGTGTTTTTGTCTTGTGAGATACAAGATGACCTCAATATAGCTCGGGGGTGGGGGGGGCAGGGGGGGCGGCAGCACGAGGTTGCAGGTTGCTGTCTTGCGCGTTATGTAATCCATGCATAGCATTAATGATGAGGTAACAATATTGTCACCTCATGCCAATGCCTGCTGCAGCGTTCTGTTTTTTTTTATGCATGCAGCAAAGCAGCGGTTAATCCATTAAAAAAATACATGTAATATATTGTACAGTGTTTGGTAATGCAGATGAAAAATGTGTGAATGTGTCGTGTGATGGTTTTTGGCATTGTTCGTTCACTTTTTTTTTCGATTAAAAAAAAGTGTTATATTTTCGGGGTAAAAAAAAAAAAGTTGTGGTTGAAACAGTGTCATCGTGTGGTGAAAATGTTTATTGGAGACACAGCAGGGGTTCCACTGATCAGTCAACTCTGATTTAAAAGCCCTGAATAGATTTCCTTTCAATAAAATAGGTCACGAAAACCAACACAAACGACGAGCAGCACAAAAGCGCCCCAAATGTACAATGATGAGATGATATGATGATATGATGGTGTACGCATTTGTGTTTTAACTAACCCAGCAGGCATCACTGAACATTGTGGCGCTAACAAGGCCGGGTGGATGCATTGATGTCATCTCGTTGCAAAAGTCGAAAGATAAATATGAAAACGATCCGTCTGGCCTGTGAATAAACGTGTTGTGAACATTGACGTCAACGGCAGGATGAGGCTGAGATCCAAAATGAGTTCTGGCTCTTGCTGAGAACATCTGTCTGGTGCTGATCCAGCACAATGCAGCACATCTCACGAATATCAATTTTGCAATAAACATGATGAAGACATCCGCTATAAACAAGCAAAATCACCCGCTCTTGTTTTCTTACATTTTTCATCCACTTATCTTCTACTCCATAGTGCGTACATGATTTATTCCAGCGGAATAGGCATTGAAGCCCAGGGTTTCTATGGTGACGCTTATTTTGCATCCTAAAGAACGACGCGGCGGGATAGGGCTGCGATCAACTGGAAGGCTCAAGTTGACTTGTCACACGTCGGTGCTGTAATCAGTATTTGATTGATGGGTCCAATTCGACAGCCGCACTTCTCAGGCGGCTCACAGAACACAACAGAACTTGATCACACAGCGCGAAGTGATCCAGCTACATTTTTTTGGAGGGAGGGGGGGGGGGGGGGTTAGAATAAAAGAAAACTTTGTTACTGTTGCATAACAATGGCAGGCAGCAAACGGCAAAAGGAGCTGCGGCAAATTGTTCACGAGTGCAACAAGAAATAGATGTATAGTACAAAAATATACTTTTTTTTTATTAAATGCTTCTGATATTTAGAAATATTTTGTACTTTCAAGTTGAGTTCCATTAAAATGAAAAGCAATATGTTTTGCTGGAGCAGTCATATTTTCTTTGAAGAATAGTACACATCTTATGCCAGGGGCATATATCATCATCCATATGTCAAAGTGAAAATATCATTATGAGTTATCGCGTATGTAGTGATATAAATAGGAATGTACATATCATACGAATATTAATGTCGATGCATTGACACGACAATAGATGATGTTTATTGCTTGAGACTGACGTAAGACTGACTGCAAGAAGACTCACTCGCAGAAGTGGGTAATGTGCTATATTTAGTGTTACATTTACTTGAGCAACTTTTTGGCTAAGCTGTGCTTGCTTAAATCATTTTAATGCAACATCCTCATCGTTTTTCTTGAGTGTTTTTGGTGAAGAAGAAATGCTACTTTTAGTCTGTTACATTGAGCTGTGCATCCTATTCGCTAGTTGTATTTTTGTGCGATTGATTACGGCTTGCTGAACTTATTTTTTTCAACTATTTTGAGAGATTTTATTCTCCATTTCACCAATCACAGATTCAGGCAGACTATGCTGAAAAAAAAAGTGGTGTGTCCAATATACACAATTTTATTTCATCATGTGAAATAAAATCATCTGAAGCCAGATCTATTTTTTTTAAGTAGACTATACATTTACTGATCGTATGTATGAGTAAATTCATCCAAAACTTTTTTTTTTATGGTGCGGATAGAAAAGAAGCTACAGAAATCTATACCTTGCATTCCACAAAAAAAAAAAAAAAAGAACTTGTTGCCTGCCATGTGCTGTGGTTTATGCCACCTTAAAAATGTCCACATTTCAGCCTACAAGCACTCCTGTTAAAATCTGAGAAATATACGACAGGCTGTTCCCTATTTATTAGGCCCTTTAGGCCCTTAGAGGGACATCATAAATAAGGCTTAGGCGCTGGTCACCACTGGGATGTTATTGTTGAGAGGCTGTCTCTGTCTGCGTTTGGGAAACATAATTTCTGTGAACTACAACTGTAGAGGAGGTGAATGGTCCTCTGACCCAATCAGACCTGTTGGAGATCTCTGAGCCTGACTGGAGAAAGGGTTGTGTGCTTTCACAAGAAGCAGTGGGGAAAAGCAATCTGCTGTCTACTTGAATCGTTCTTTCATTCAATATTTAGGCCGACTCAAGTAATTATTTGGTGTGCTGCTTTTAACTTTTGGGGGTCACATATAAAGTAACTGTACTCTTATCTGTGTATAATTTTTGGCTGCTCTTGCCACCTCCGCTCACGAGACACCTCATTAGGTACGCCTACACAATCTAACGGGAGCTGACTTCCAAAGAGAACAATCGACTGCTTTAGCAGCTATCAATTTCACATTATGTTAATTGCAGTTGAGGTTGTTGTGGTTGTTCGAAACGACTCCCACCATGATGCAGTCGAGTTTTACAGTGAAAACAAATCAAATACCTGTTGAAACGGAGAATTTGTAAAAGTAGAGTTTTGACGATGATTCTTGTATTGAATATGATCATCCATCCATCCATTTTCCGATCCGTTTTATCCTCACGGGGTCGCGGGGGGTGCTGGAGCCTATCCCAGCCGTCTTCTGGCAGTCGGCGGGGGACCCCCTGAACCAGTTGCCAGCCAATCGCAGGGCACACAGAGACGAACAACCATCCGCACTCACACAATTTAGAGTTCCTACTTGGCCCTTTTTTCTCCGCCATCAATTCCAGATCATTTCATATTTGTTGCCAAACCCCTTTCAAAATCAAAATGCCAATGATTGTTTACTATCTGTCCATTTCTCCTCGTTTTATGCTTCGAATCAAAGTTTTCCATCAATCGGTCGGTTAATAAAATGTAAACACTTCAACGCAAGGGTGGGTATGCCGTTATATTATGAGGTGATGACACATTTCTATGGTTTCACAGCTATCACTGGCACTCTGAGGGCAACCATAAAGTGTCACTTTGCAAGGTGGTGGTGGACCCCAAAAAGCAGGCAGGAGGGAGGAGCAGGGTGTATTTGACGAGTTGTATTTAAAACAAAGAAAACTAAATCCAAAACAAAGTCCAAAGTAACAAACAAAAACCAGGTCTTAAACAAAAACTATCAATAACCAAAACACTACCAGAACAAACATAACAGCAGCAAAGGAACAGCAAACAAACGAACATGACAGCAGCAAGCGCAAACAATGACCCGACAATGAGTGCTCGGGCTGGGAGTCCTTTTAAAGCCACTAATTATCTAACGACCAACAGGTGTGTAGCTGCAGGGAGAATCCCCACAGTGCCACCTGTTGGTCACAAACCGAAACATGACATAAACGTAGCGTGGCCCAAAATGACCACTAGCATTCAACTAGAGGCCCAAAGCCTTTGCTTTCAAAATCATCTCATTTCACACATCCCCGACTCTTGAGGACCTGGAATGATTTTAAAGCCGTATGAACTCAACCATAAATGGGAATCAAGTAGCAGACAGCGCGTTTGGCATTGCCTCTCGCTAGACACTTTGGAAGACGGACCACCAGAGGGGGGGAAAAGTACAGCAACATGCATGACTCTCTGCCAGAAATAGATCCTCTTTGACACAAGGATGAATACCTACTGAAAGTCAAGATGGAGGAGCAGTCAGCCATAAGTAATGATCAGTTGCAGATTGATAGGCGCCTGTTGAACATGTGCGGGCCAAAGGTTAGAGTAGATGCCACCTTCACACGACACTGTCAGAAACACGACTAGCGATGGAAAGCTTCAGAAAGTTTTCAAAGAGTAAACAGAGGCGCATCCATCCAGTTGAAAAAAAAGATGAAGTTGTTTCATGGAGATTGGAAGAACGCGTACGTCGAAAACAGCTCAATTGGCAGATCATAACCGTTTCCAATTAGTTGCTGCTGCAGCGTGAGAAAGCAAGTCCCGCTCCTCAAAATTCGAGTGACACCACAAAACGCAAAAAACAGCCCGACCGTTCACGTTGAGCCGAGTTGCTAGGAAACAGGTATCGTACGGTTACATAATTGGCCGTGGTTCCAGCCTCCATGTCTTATGGCATTTCCTCCTGGGAACTAAGAGACATCCCAGGAATGGAGCTGGGGGAGGCTTCCCTCCCTGTGCTCTATCCATCCATTACACGGGTGGGCGATGATGAAGAAGTTGTGGCTTCCCCGGGCTGCCGTGTTGCTTCTAAATCTGCTCCGTAACGCATGCGGCAGCCAGAGCACCAAAGCAAATGCAAAGACATAAGCGTCTTTATTCAAGCCGGTACTCAAGGAGCTTCAGCGACAGCACAGGCAGCAAACAAAAGGCCTGACGACCAGATCTGACCCGCCACATCCTTTTTTGTGCCGCACTAAATCAAGTTAAGTGCGTCTGCTTCATGATTCTTGCTAAATCCATTCCTCACGATGACAGAATTTGACCAGTATTGCATTTTTCTCTGCATTTTTTTTAAAATGCATACGAATTAAAAGCATTTTCTTGTATGTTGTCTTGAAGCTGCGAGCAAGATTTGAAAGTAGTCTCATTTCATCCCCGCGCAAATCTCTCTCCCAAAAAATGACCCCAGCTCTACAACGCATATCCATGGTGGATTGCCAAATACGAAATGTCACCAGTTTAATGATGCCATTTTCAGAAGGTGCAATCAATGAAAACATGACACAGGTGATCAATTTACCTGATGACCCAACATCGCTCTTATGGTTGGAATGGGCCATACTTGGTCATCTGATGCCAGGCAGGTGGCTCTTGTAAAAAAATGAAGTTTCATGTACAATTCACCGAGGGTAATAGCAAAGAATGGGAATCTGAAGGGCAGATAGAAGCATTTTCAAATGGTACACATGAGCTGGGATAGTTATCATGCCGCAAAAGTGCGTCCCGTGCCTCCTGGTCAGGTCTCGACGAAGGTAGGCAATGATTTTCACAAACTCATGTGTCTACTTCATTTTTCAGTTTCGTTCGTCGAAGGGACCGTTGTGGCTGTTGCTCACTCCATGCTCGACAGGATGCACTGCAGGGAAAAAAAGAAATGTATTCATAAAGGCTCATTGTGTATTTGTAGCAGGCTGATATAGCTAATGTAGATAAATACAGCATGTGTTGACTTCATTAAAAGGCGTATGGAAGGCTTTTAATTGTTTGCAGCTCCAGACATTGCACTGTTTTCGGGGTTTTTTTGTTTTTGTTCTTGGTTGGGGTTCCCCCCCCCCCCCAACCCCTAAACGTAATCCTAACCTGAACCCTTAACCCTAACCCCTAACCCTAAACCGACCCTAATTCTGAACCCAAACCCCTAACCCCGAACCCTAACCCTGACCTGAACCCTAACCCTAAACCATAACCCTAACCCCTAACCCAAACCCAAACCCAAACCCTAACCACTAACCTCAACCCTAACCCTAGCCCTAACTCTAACCCTAACCTCCTAACCCTAACAAACTAACACTAACCCTAACCATAACCTTAACCCCTAACCCCCTAACTCTAACCCTAACTGTAACCCTTACTCTAACATAAACCTTTTTTTCTATGATTTCAAATATGATGTGTGTGTGTGTGAATGTGTGTGTGTGTGTGTGTGTGTGTGTGTGTGTGTGTGTGTGTGCGTGTGTGTGTGCGTGTGTGTGTGCGTGTGTGTGTACGTGCATCTGACAGTAACAGAAACTTGGCCACTGATTTCAAAATAAATTGTCATCAACAGTATACAGTGGAGGTTTTGTGTTCCTGGTCCTGCTATTTTACAGATTTTTTTTTTCTTTTTTCTTTTTGGTACAATTTCGATCACTCCCAAGTTATATCATCTTTTTTTTTCTGCCTCTTGTTTATTTTTGTGTAAGTCCACTGTTGGTCACTAGATGTTTTGACTGTAAATTTGGAAGAAGAAGCCTGAAAAATGAAAAGTGTTTCAAGCTCAGCCGAGTGTTACATTAGATTGTTGACTGTGAAATCATCATTAATCCTCCTTTTTTACACCTACGGAAAACAGCAGCTGTAGGTTGATTTTATTGTTCATTTGGAACAGGATTGATTTACCCGTCTGCATATACACATACATTTGGGTTCGAAAACAGCATATTAATCCCACTGTCAGGCTTTTAACCAGCCAACCTCTTTGCTCTTTTTATTACAGTATTATTTCACTGTCAGCTTCACTCATGAAAACCAAAAAGCGCTGGAGTTACGCACAGAAGATGTGAAGGACTGCGATGAATGGGTGGCAGCCATATCACACGCCAGGTAAAGAAAAAGTAACCAAAAAAAAAAAAGCACGTTTATGAAATGTACAATTAGAAGTTCTCAGCAGAGGGTAACGAATATTTGACTGATGTGTTCAGTTTATAGGGGGGTGGCGTTGCCATGGTTACATAGGGAAAGAGATGGAGGAAAGTGCTTTGTTCACAAGAAATCCTGATTGCTTTGATTTGAGCTGCAACACTCTGGATGTGACAGCCATTGCTAGAGTGACTGTACGTTCCTTCTGCCTGTGTGTGTTTGCGCGCACATGTGTGTGTGTGTGTGTGTGTGTGTGTGTGTGTGTGTACGTGCATCTGACAGTTACAGAAACTTGGCCACTGAGCATGAGACCCTCATGCAGAAGTATCTTCATCTGCTTCAAATTGTGGAGACGGAGAAAACGGTTGCTAAGCAACTTCGACAACAGATAGAAGATGGGGAAATCGAGATTGAGAGGCTCAAGTCGGAGGTAAAAGTCAACTCATTTCTTTACTTCCAGGGCTGTTTTTTGTGTCGACGGCAAGACTAGGGCAAAGCGCAGTCTACGTGTGGGCATGAGATTATCTTTTGGTATTTTGCTAGACTTTGCACAGGTAGAATTGGGCATAATGAAGCATTTGTGCGCCATCGTGGGATGTAAGTAGAATTTCCCGTCCAGTCCTAGCTCCATCCCTTATTTGCATCAAAATCAGGGCGGTCGAAGAGCAGTACAACTGAGTGTGTCATTCTCACATTACGGAAACAGAAATAGACTTGCTGGGGTCACTGCCTGACACTGACAACTAAACTGCAAGATCTCCCCTTGCGGATGATGTAGTCAGCTTAACTTCCCATTTTGGGAGAAGTTCAGGCTTTGCTGGTTCTTTCAATTTGAAGCAATCTCAGTTGGCCACTTAAGTAGAAGACGTGTTGGATTACTTCTAAAATGCCATACAATATTACCAATGTTCATGTGGTGCATTGCTTCTCCTTCCAATTTCTCTCTGCTCTTGCCAGCACATGAAAAAACAATTCAATGATTAATAATTGAAAAAAAATTACATTGGATTATGCTGATTTTTGAATTTGCCGTCCAGTGTGAGACATGCAGGCCGGTGCATGTTGGCCGGGGCGCTGTGCTCAGCTCCTCACTTTGCATGTCCTCTCAACAACAAAACCTCCGACCGGGCTGCCTTCCCCATTCTTCGCATCAAATAGTCATTTTGCTTTCATGTGTTAATGTGACGCCTGTGAAATGGAATTAGGAGAAGAGAATATGCATGAACACTGTTTTATATTGCATCTCGTCAATGAAATGCAATGGCAATTAGCTCCCCTTTGCTGGGCTACAAAATAAATGGAGACACTTAGCATCAAACACTTCACAGCAGCTCCAGTCTGTTTTTTTACCACTTGGAACAAAATGCAAGGCCAAAGTACTCACACTCTGTCCATAGAAATACATATACTTGTGTAAAAGAAACTTGCATAGAAGTAGAAGTACTGTTTCAAGTCCTTTACTTAATTAAAAAACAAACAATCAACTATGAAATGTACTCACACCGGCGAGAAAACATCTGCACACAAATCCTTTTTTCAAATGGGAGGTTTTTGTGATATATAAAATGAGACTGAGATGAATGATTTCAAGTTAGAGATTAGCAGACAACAATAGTAGTGGAGTTTATAACTTGGATTAACTCCAAATAGTTTTCTGCTGTCCTCGAAGGCTTTTCTTGATACTTTCACTGTCGGTATGATGTTCATTTTGGTGATGAGCATTGTTGTATTTGTGCCAAACAATATATTTTGCAGGTCCCTGCTGGCCGAGAGACTAAAGTCACGGGTTTGTGAACTTGAGGTGCCATACATAGTATCCATATCTCCCATGTATCTTAAGGGCGGCATGGTGAACGACTGGTTGGCACATCCGCCTCACTGTGTCGATCTTCCTATGTGGAATTTGCATGTCCTCCCCATGCCTGCGTGGGTTTTCTACGGGTACTCCGGTTTCCTCCCACATTCCAAAAACATGCATGGCAGGTTAATGAAACACTTTAAATTGTCCCTAGTTGTAATTGTGAGTGTGTATGGTTGTTCGTCTCTTGTGTGCCCTGCGATTGGCCGGCAACCGGTTCAGGGTGTCACCCGCCCACTGCCCGAAGACGGCTGGGATAGGCTCCAGCAACCCCCGCGACCCTTGTGAGGATACGCATATTAGAGAATGGATGGATGAACATCTTTTGCAATTATAGCTCAATAACTTTGATTTGGTGGAACCATAACTCATTTTCCCACATTTTTAGGTGGGTGTGCATTATTTCAGTTTTTTGTTTTTACTTCTCTCAAAACGATGAAAGCAGTTGAGTCGTGCAGGTGATCAGATACATGAATGGTGAATAATATGTTTTAGAGGAGTTGTGTTCTTATTTTCTATGCACAAAAACCTGGCAGACCAGTATCGATAACTTTGCACAATACCAAGAAACATCTCTGTGCACAAAACAGTTTTTTTTTTAAATTAACTTTCACAGAGCACATAAAGGAAAAAAGAAATCTATCTTGTATTGGCTTAGGCTTTTGTGCCATCTTAACCCTTGAATACAGTTGCAAAGTATTTTCACTTTATTATCTAAACATTGCATTTAAATGATCAATGTGAATAAAGATGGAGGCCACGCTGCAAGTTGGTTGACCAAAGTTATGGCTCAGTTTCCCGATGTGATGATTATTCCTCCCCATTGTGTTGAAACTATCGTAAATGAGAAGTATGTAACTTTAAACGATTGGGCTTTGCCCTTGACAGATTGCAGGTCTGCTAAAAGACAACATAAAGATTCACGCCAGTCCCACAGCGGCCCCGACTGAGGATGACTCCGAAATCAAGAAAATTAAAAAGGTAAAGCTCTTTTTTGCTCCTTTTTTTTTTGGGCGGAGGCGTCATTTAAAATGTAAAATGACCTTTTTCTGCGGCTGCAGGTCCAGAGCTTCCTGCGCGGCTGGATCTGCAGGAGGAAGTGGAAGACCATCATCCAGGATTACATCCGCTCGCCGCACGCTGAGAGCATGAGGAAGAGGAACCAGGTGGTCTTCAGCATGTTGGACTCGGAGGCCGAATACGTGCAGCAGCTCCACATCCTGGTCAACAACTTCCTGAGGCCGCTCCGCATGGCCGCCAGCTCCAAGAAGCCGCCCATCACCCACGATGACGTCAGCAGTATATTCCTCAACAGGTTGGAACTGCTTAAACAATCATTCAGTGCAGCGTCGGTTTTCTTATGCCCTGGTTTTTGTATGATTTGGTTTTAGATTTTTTTTTTCCTGTTTTTTTTCCGGTTTACTTTTCCGGTTTACTGCAGGCAATAGGGACTGGGCTGACCTGCGAATAGCAAAAATCAGTATTTTATTCATGCTAATGCTAATGCTAATAATAATAATGCTAATAATAATAATAATAACCCCCCAAATTATATGCAATTCCTATAAGTAAGTATTCCTAGAAGTAAGTATTCCTTTTATCCTGAATCCTATCAAATATTTAGCTCTTCCTATCCCTTCAGAAAAACATTGGACACTCATCTTGCACACTAATCTGCATGCACCCCTCATTGGCCTAATGGAAATCCACCCACACGCTCATCGGAGCACATTGACGCTCACAAGCAGCCCGTCTCAATCAGCTCCGCAGTACAACTTCACAGGATGTTGGAAAACTGACGAAAATTGCTCGTGTGATGAGAATCTGATTTGATCTAATTTTTTTCTGTATCTTTTTTTTTTTTTTTTTGCAGTGAAACTATCATGTTTCTACATCAAATCTTCTACCAGGGGTTAAAAGCCAGAATAGCCAGCTGGCCTACGTTGGTGCTGGGTAAGCAGAAGATTTCATCTTAACATGATGGTATCGCGATAATGTGTGACGAGTACTAACCCAAACTACCTGGCCAGCCGACCTGTTCGACATCCTACTGCCTATGCTGAACATCTACCAGGAGTTTGTGAGGAATCACCAGTACAGCCTCCAGATCCTGGCCCACTGCAAGCAGAACCGAGACTTTGACAAGCTGCTGAAGCAGTACGAGGCCAAGCCCGACTGTGAGGAGAGAACTCTGGAGACCTTTCTCACCTACCCCATGTTCCAGGTGAGCACTTAAATGACAATTTTTTCAAATCAGGAATGTCATGTCATTTTTAGATATCATCTAGTCGAGCATGAATATCACCAAAATGTCATTGAAGCATTCGTTTAGGCTTAAAGAGGGATTTTAACTTCACATAATCTCCCTGTAAGCCACTATATTAAGTCATTAATGTGATCTGATTAAAAAACAAAAAAGTCAATTTTAGTATTGGATTACTCTTACTGTACAATCATGTATTCTGTGGTAGCCGGTGAGTGTATCTCCCTTCATTCATGTAATCATATACACACACACACACACATAGCTAAATAGATTTATTTTTATTTTTTTGCGAGCCAAAATTTGCATT
>CAAKHF010005445.1:6992-22719 GCA_901007745.1 Hippocampus kuda
GGGGGGGGGGGGGGGGGGGGGGGGGATTGCAGATGAGACATGGGCAAATCTAATCAGAAAAGGGGATACAGTAATATAAAATCATTAAAAAGTCAAAAAGCAAACTGAAACTTATCTCGAAATTGGAGACTGTTGTTCTTTTGTTTCATTAAACTGATTTGTTTGCAAATTCACCATGATGTTTGGTGATTTAATTTGTACGCCATTCATCATTTTGATTGCTACCTCAAGGACACCAGATTGCAGTCTAGTGAGTGTCTGTGTCTGAGGAAAACAGCAACGTGATCTGAGCCATGCCTGGACATCCATCTATTGTGCAAAGGCAAGTTCTGCCAGTGTGATGATGACAAGCAAGCAGGCTACGTGTAAACCAAAACATTTTGTTTTTAGTCACACCATAGGAACTTTGGGTCTTTCTTCAATAAATGAGGTCATGGTGCAGAGTCAACATGCATTATATATTCTAGATGATAGTCAAACGTATTATGTAGTAATAATAAAGTGACTAATTCTCAGACTGAGTGAGATGTTTTCCACTGGTGAATATGTGCCTTGCCTGAATAAAGGTTGGGCAAACACTGCGCGTCTTATTATTTTCCAATCCTATCATTCCACCCAAAACCTGGCTAATAATCACAAGTCCAGAGTCAAATTATCATGACGTGGTTGCAGCGACAAAATGTGATCAAACATATTCAAATTGGGGTGGGTCGACTTTTAAAACTATTGCCATGAATCAAAAAATGTAATCAAGTCCCATCGCAGCCGCTTGCTGCCTACATGTTCTGCATTATGCTCAATAACGGTGGGCGAGGGAGCAGAGAAAGGAACCTGTCAAGCATGAAAGTAATCAGCAAGGTCGGCCCTCGGTGATTGAGGGGCGACTATCTGTTCCTCTTAATCATTCAGACATGTTAGTTTTTGTGCAAACAGTGCAATCGATTAAGGGGGGCGAGCAATCAACATGTCAGATGATTTGCATTATACAATGAGAGACAGAAAAAAAAATGTTCCAAAAAGCTCAGATAATCTTTTCGCCAAGAAGAGTTTCCAATACGTGAAGACCTCTAACTACGGTATAACGTCAAACAAAGCACAATCACCAGAAACATTGTTCTTATATGCTCAATCAAAAGTGAGCATTGCTATTCGATGTAAAGGAAATACAATAATTCGATTGGATTACACTAAAATAGCTTCACAAATTAAATGTTTTGCTCATACATGATTTTGCGCATGGTTATTCACATTACTTTTCAAATGTGAGCGCTTTCAGACTCCAGTGTACTACGGACCCAAAGTGACCCGGGTGAGCAGACACCATCGCCTTCTAATAAATGAAACGCGACCCTGCCTGACTTGTGTAAATCACACACGGCAGCAGACAACCCCCCTGCAAATAGAACACAAGCAATGTGTAAAAAAAAAAAAAAATGTCAGCTGGATTCTGAATGGAGAAAGTAAAAATATTTTGTGCCACACACTTAGCCCACTGATGACACTTTTCAGCCTGATACAATCATTGGTTCACATTTACAACATAAGGGCACACAATTGAGGGCAACCAAAGTATCTTTTTTTTTTTTTTTTTTAATGTTGCAGTATAACGGAAGCCGGCACCGTTATGAAGAAGCAACCGAGATAATAAGAAAGAGCAATATTTTCAATGACAGCGTTTTGTGAAAGAATGACTGCTTGGTGCGTGTTGAGGCAGACTCAAAGATCTACGAGTAGTGACATCATGACATGCTTGAAAAAGGCAATTTCAGGATATCCCAAATACCAGGATATGAAAGCAGACATTTGATTTCATTCAGACTGAAAAACTCAGACATGTATCTGATCGAACACTACATACAAAAATACAACAAATATATACAGGCACATGCTATTTAAACCATCCATCCATCCATTTTCTGATCCGCTTATCCTCACGAGGATAAGCTATCCTCGGGCAGTAGGCGGGGGACACCGCGAACCGGTTGCCAGCCAATCACAGGGCACACAAAGACGAACAACCATCTGCGCTCACACTCACACCTAGGGACAATTTAGATTGTTCAATCAGCCTGCCATGCATGTTTTTGGAATGTGGGTGGACACCAGAGTACCCAGGGAGAAGCCCCACGCAGGCACGGGGACAACATGCAAACTCCACACAGGAAGGCCGGATTCAGAATCGAACCCTGTATCTCTGCTTTGTGAGGCCGACGTGCTCATCAGTCGATCACCGTGCCACCCCTATTCAAATATGCTATTGAAAATGTGCTATTAAGACTTCCATGAAAAATGTGTCACATACGGGCAAAACAATTTGATCAGGCATATTGCGAGAATGTACCTCACCGTCGGCCGTTACAGCCAATTATTACATATACCCTTGTCTGACATTTTATTTTGGAATGTCTTATTACAATTACAGGAGCAGAAATGAGAAACACCACCAAGCATTTTCCAGGAAAATGGTAGTTGCCCCCACCCGCCCGCCCTGTTCAAACTGAGACACCACACAGCACATTTAGAACATTTACAAGCTCAAATTATTTTGCACTTTACTATATTCCTTGCAAAAGATTGTCACAACAATATATTTCAACATGTGTTGTTTGAACAAATAAAGGATAATAGAGAATTCACATTAATGTTGTCATTGTAAGGAAAAATGCTCTGTCAGGTATTAATGGGATATAAAATGACCTATATTGGGATGTAAAACTTCACACATCGCTACCCTGGGTATTGTGTTCTCCTGGAATGGGCCTAATGGGCTGTGTGGAGGACGCAGACAAAGCAAGCCCAGTGTTAAACGGTAACAAGTCAGACCCACCTGTTGAACCATGTAACTATAACACCATTGGTGGGTTAGGGCCAGTGAGCAAAGGGCATGAAAAGGTTGGGGGTGACGGCACCCATATACTGTCCTTCCAAAACATTAAGGGGCATCCGCCTGCGATTGACGGGTATAAATCAACCTGATGTTATAATGTCTGCAACCTGATGTCAGCAATAATAATAATGCATTCAATTAATTGATTCTGCAACAATTCAGAAGTACCAATGCACGCTATTGTCATATTCCTGAATGAAATACGAGGACAACCCCCCACGCGAACGACTTCCAGTTCAGAATCTTTCTGCCTCGATCAAATTCACCCAAATCGTATTGGAAAAGTGATCTACTTTGCGCCAAGAGTTCGATGTGGTTCCACCAGGCGTAATGTTTAGATCACTTGGTGGCACCAAAACGTCAGATGCGCAGGGCGCATGTTAAAGGAATCACCATCGGTAAGACAGAACCCCCACCATCGCGCGGAGCGGTCTGCCAAGTTCCAAAACAGGCGAAACGAGGCGCAAAAATCAAGATGCACCTGCTTTTATACCCAAGCAGCTGTGCTGTCGACGAATATGGAGCCCTTTGCGCTAACTCATCTGACCTGTTATTCTAACACCGCTACACTGCTTGTAAACACCTCCCTGCTCTTATGATGCTCTTGCTAACAGAGGAGCTGTCACTTCAGTTTGTTTAATCCATTGAGGGACAGTGGTTACTACAGTGGACAGCTTATATCATGTTGACAGGTTATCAAGGTGGATAAAGGGTTACAAATACGCATGATTCACAGGAGGAGATCATTTGAAGCGATTGAGGATGGCAGATGAGAAAATGCTTAGCTTTCATCAGCCAACGGTCTGATGGGGAAGCTGACCTAAGATGAACGAAGTAGATCTGCATCCTCTTCAACAATAGAAGCAGACACAACATGAAACTGCAGTTGAAGACAGAAGATGTTTTTCACTAATGTCAATCAATGCGGTGACTGCTCAGGCTCCAGAATAAAATGCGGCAAATAATAACAGAGGGATCCTTCAGGGGTTCTCGGTGTTCTTCAGTATCTTAGCAACCGAAATGCAGCTTTTTTTTTTTTTTTGCTTTGCTCTGCAGTGGTACAGGAAGGAAAGCACTCGCTTGCAGCAGGTTATAACTGCGACATGCCTGGAAGCTGACAAGCAACATGGGACAAGAAGGAGTCTGAAAACTCCCAAAACTGACATGACAAAGTGACACAAAGGTCGTGACAGACTTTGAGAAGAAAGCGCAAAAAACACATCATGGACTCAAGAGGCCATTATGACACACATCGAAAGCTAACACAGTTAAGTGAATACAGAACACACACACACATGCCCACAAACCATATCTCTCTTATGAGGATGTCCTGTTGCCATGACGATGGACTAGGAGATGTTTGCGGAGTCTCCTTCCCCGTGCATAGTGTTTTCCCTCTTGCTCTCCCACTTAAAGCAGATGCATGAGTATTAAGCTAATCTGCTGTCTCCACCAAGGCTGAATTAATGTGGCCCACTTCTATTCCTGATCAGGAATGCTATGTATGCGCTTCCTTTTTAAAACCATGGAACTCTTTGGTATCACAAAGGCTTATCTGGGAAAGACTAGTGTAAAGTACACGATGCGGGAGTTCACAACAATTCAAGCTGAACTCTTTGTGGAAAAGACAACTAATTGAACTCCCTCTTTCACATGACCATGTATTAACACGAAGACAGAATAACTAATATGGGCAGAGTTATCGTTCTGATAGATTCCATTTCACCTCCCTGAGCAAATGTCCATCAAGCATAACTCTGGACTCTCATGGTCTCCCCACTTAGAGCGTTTCCAATGCTAGGCTGAGGACATGGAGATTACTTTGCCGACCAAAACCATGAAAGCAATCAATCTCTGCCCTCAACAAACATGAATGCCGATGAAATTCCTTTGACAGCCCATCCGTGTTCAATCAACATAATACGAGTCCCGTGTATTATTATAGTTGATTGTACTTGAGGTGGGGCAGCATGGATGGGGCATGATTGCAGATATCACGTCTTGCCTTACAGTAAAAGGCTCACCGTTCAAATCTCGTTTTAGACCTTTCAGTGGGAAGTCTCATGTTCTCCCGGTGCTTGTGGGCACCCGCCCAATTCGTTAAATGAAGACTTTAAACTGACCAATTGGTGTTCCACTGAATCACTGGAAAGCGCATTACCAAATGATCCCTTTGACGCAGTTTGAACAGCCCAACAGCCCAAGCATGACAGCACTTCATATACCGATATTACATATCTGAAATAATCCAAGTAGTAACATCCTCTTGTGACAGCTTTGCTGCTGAATACATAGAGGCAACTCTCAAATTATTCCAGGCTATATTAACCCTGCCCTTGTGTCCATGACTGTGCTCCATCAGGCTGACAGCATCATCAGACGAGGCTTGTCCTTTAGTGGCTATGACTAAGTGGTGGCGAGCTCTACATGGACCAAAGACCAAATACTCTAATCACTAGAGCAGGCTCGAAATAAATCAAAGAGTTGTCAACATCAGTTTTATCCAAGTGCTTTCTGATGTCAATTTCATCCATGTGTTATTCCTCACCGACCCTCTTATGCTGTAAACCAGGAGTAGGGAACTCCAGTTCCTCGAGAGCCATATCCTGCCTGTTTTAGGTCCCTCCCTACTCCAACACACCTGATTCAATTGTTCAGGCCTCGACAGAGCTTGCTGATGAGCTGGTCATTTGAATCAGGTGTGTTCAAAATGTTGACTTCAAAATGGCGCCGCGTGAGTGGCTGCCTTTCCAGCAGCTCCTATATTTTGTTGTTCTACTTCTTCCTTTCATAACTTTGCTGCTGTGAATTGGGAATTTCTCCATTGTGAGACTAATAAAGGTTTTCTTATTCTTATTCTTATTCTTATTCTTATTCAAGTCGAGAGAGATCTAAAATTGGCAGGATATGGCTCCTAAGGAACCGGAGTTCGCTACTCCTGCTTTAAAAGGTCGAGGGACTCAGCGCAGTGACCACCCATCGATCGATTACTGTCCATGATTATACTACTCTGTAAAGGCCACAACTATTTTGTGATAGTGGTAAATAAATGGCATGCGCATTACGTGTGGGGGCACATCTCAGTTTCCTTCTGAAAGTACTTTGACGACAAAAATAATATTTCATTCTTCTGTCTGTCCCTATATGTGGCTGATGAATAAAGATACATTGTTTGTGTTAAATAAATAATTAAAATAATTATTTTTGAACAAATTTACTGTGGGGCGGCCCGGTGAAAGACTGGTTTGTGCGTTGGGCATCACGGTGCTGAGGTGCAGGGTTCAATTCCGGCTCCGGCTCTCCTGTGTGCCGTTTGCATATTCTCCCCGTGCCTGCGTGGTTTTTCTCTGGGTGCTCCGGGTTCCTCCCACATTCTAAAAACATCCCATAGGTTAATGGGACGCTCTAAATTGTCCCTAAGTGTGAGTGTGAGTGCGGATGGTTGTTTGTCTGTGTGCCCTGCGATTGGCTGGCAACCGGTTCAGGGTGTCCCCTGCCTACTACCCGAAGACAGCTGTAATAGGCTCCAGCGCACAACACGACCTTTTTGAGGAAAAGCGGATCAGAAAATGGATGGATAGATGTACTGTGGCACGATAGTTGGGAATCATTTAGGACAAACCCATTCAAATCCCATTTTGGACACTCATCCACTTGTAATAAGTAAACAGATCCTTACTAAAAGATTTACAGGTATATGAAGTGAAGTCACGGTCGTCGCCGAATGATGAAAGGATTCATTCAATGAAACAAGGCTCCTACTGAACTTGAGTTGAACGTGAACAACAATAACAATCACAAGTCTTAATACTGTAACTTGTCCCAGTGGCATAACAAAGGACGGAGAAAGGGAATCTGAATCACCATTTCACAGACGTTTCCAGCCCAGGGTTCACATTTAGTAGCTCAGACATCAATTTCACTGTGAGAAAGCGATAAGGAATGTTGCGTTGCATCTCCATTAGTCAATTGTCTCTTTGTAGACAACAAAAAGAGACCGATGGCACGTCAGGAGTAAACAGCGGCAAGAGCATGCGTCCTGAATCCCAAAGGAGGAAAGTTGGATTAAAACCTGCCTCACCATGGTCAAAAGCATATTCATACAGTTAACCTTATTACAGATAATTATGCAAAATTATGTGTCTAAAACAACAAAAACGGCCGATCAATGCAATGTAATATTAAATTGGTTGACAGACTGAAATGAAAACCCATGCATTTAAATTATTAATGCTTTAGAGGTCTCATGAACACTGTTTAGGATTTCATACAGTACATCCTTGGATTGGATTGCAGAATTGTTTTAGAACTGTAAAACAGAATTCTCCATGATTGCATGTATCCACACAAACATAAACAAATAGCCTCTTAATTCCATCCAATTTGAATGAGGGCAGCGCCTCAAAGCCGGCACAGTGTTGATTGAAATCAGATTTTGTTGACGCGGAGGCCGACGCACGCCGCTCCCAGGCATGTTGTGCGCATGGGAGCCGATATGCTGGATATTAATTAAACCACGCTCGGCCAGAGAAATCTTTTTAATTTTTCGAGTGAATCAACATCATAGTTCTGACACCAAATCGACTGCCCAATTTGTCCGTTGCATACCATTTCATTGGATACTTAGGAGTGAACCAAAGCATTGTACATTTCAATTTTGGAATCTTTGCTTTTTTTCCACAGATGACATGCGCCCTCATAACTACTTGTTATATTTTTCCAGGCTTTGTAATGATTCAGGAAGCTACACTTACATGTGGGTTGGAATAAATAGAATTGGCACAAAGGTTGAAATTAATGTGCCTGTATGTCTGCTTGAATAGGGTTGAATAATGAAATTCCTTGATAAAATAATATAATCTAATTTTAACCCTTTTAGGGACAGTGGTCACTACAGTTGACACCTTACCATGTTATCAGGTTACAGGGTGCATTAAAGGGTTGAAGTATCAGACTAATAGTTCTTAGCAAATCAGTCCACTATATCGACTGCTTTATAACAGGCATAGCATTTGCAGGCTACCTGCTGCACCATCCTCAAGGTGAGACTATAACCTTCCACGTAAAGTTTTGAACAAATGTTTCAAACTAGCATGGAAGCAGGGGTGTCAAACTCATTTTTGTTGCGGGCCACATCGTAGTTAGGCTTTCCTACGAAGGGCCGTTATGACTGAAGTTCACTGTGTGAATTTAAATAAATGTATGGTTGCCTCAAATTACATACAACGAACAAATCTAATCAATGAATGACTCGTTTTGAAATCGGAGGCCAGTAAACTCTCTGTTCTCATGATCAATTTATTTTTAAAGAGGGGATGGGAAATAAAAAGAAATGCTTGCGATATCTCAATATTTTTTTCTTAAAGCGAAGACAATTTGCATTTTTTGTGTTTAGCAAGAAACATGAAGTTGATGCACATAATTTGCTTTGGTGGGCTACATAGAATGATATGGCGGGCCGGATCGGTCCCCCGGGCCTTGAGTTTGACACAGGTGGAAAAATGAAATGAAATAACACTTAAAATGTGAAGAAAAGCAGGATGAATGTCATGTACATAAATTTCCACTATCGGAACATGGAACCTTCTCCAATTGTTAACAAAATTTTTAAAAGTTGTTCAGTATACGCTTGAGTAATAAAAACAAGACTGGTCAGGCCCTGGATATTTTACTTGCCGGCTTGAATAGCATAACTGAAGGCTTTGTAAAATCCCACTAGAAAAATCGAGAGCTCTCCTCATATGCTTGACAATGAAAAAAAAAAAAAAGACCGGGATCCATCTGTATTGTGCATCTGCTCACTCACGGTCTGCTCAAAAAATGACGCAGCAACCGGAATTGCCATTCACACGTCGTGTTTTGTCTCGCGTTTGGCAGGCAAGTTGAGATTTGTAAATATGTGCATTCTGAAGACGAGCTCGTTCTTGACAGCAGTCGGCAAAAATAAAGTTCGATGTGTTAGATGTACTGTACTGGAATTTGGATTTTGTCAAACAGGAGACATCCACCCACCAATCAGAGATGAGGGTTTCATTCAGGAAGGGTGCACTTGATATTCTCTATAAAGAGCTTTCAAAACAGTGTTTTTGTTTTTTATTTTGCATTCGCTAACAAGCAGTCAACGATGATTCTGAGAAATCCACACCGTCAGTTCCAGTTCTATTTTCTGAAAAGCTAAAATTCAATTCCATTCCCAAGATCGGCGATGTAAACAAGCTCAAAATAAGCCTTTTTTTTTCTCCAAACTAAATTGAGACACTCCACCATCTTTTCGCCTTTAGTGTGTACATATAAGTTGTTAAAACCAGAAAATTGATCTGAAGGAGCTGATATTGAATTTCTTTTCTCTCCAATAGCCGTGGAGACAACAATCTTCACTGCACCGCCTGCACCACCCAGCAAAATCAAACACCTGCCATTAATAGACTCATAGCAACAAAATGTACATATACTGTATACATATATATATATATATATATATATATATATATATATATATATATATATATATATATATATATATATATGTATACAGTATATGTAATATATATATATATATGTATACAGTATATGTATATATACAGTATATGTACATATCCATGTGTGTATACACACACACACACACACACACACACACACACACACACACACACGGTATTTAAACAAAATGAGCAGATTGATTAACGATGCAAAGCTATTAATCTATAGTTCTGACTGCAGGTGATAATGTCAAACATGTGCTGCTCAGCGGGTATCACAGCAGCATCACCTGGCCTGATAACCCCGCTCCTTACCAGTCAGCGGGATTCTGGCTTCGGCAGCCTAAGATCAGCGTGAGAAGGGGAAGGATGTTGGGGGAGGAAATGCCTTGGACATGTTTGTTGCATCATCACAGTGACCTGATGATGGGGGCGGTAGGTCGGCATCATATTATCCCAAGGGTGTCGGATTTATACTTAGACCACACTGACAAATTGTAAATGTGCAAAGGGTTGGTTCTAAACAGCAACAGTATAAATAAATAGATACATGAGCTTGAATGTAATATTGAAAACATTTATTTGGCAGATCTCAAAACTCCAGAGTGTATTGTGAAAACAAATCACATTTGTACAGTCAATATATGTGATGCGCATCCATTTTCTGATTTGCTTATCCTCAATATCACTAAACTTCTAACCTTCTAAGTACACTCCTCCCGGTAACGCACTAGACACCAGAACAATTATTTCCTGTTTAGCTGTGTGTGTAGCATTTTTTTTTTCGGTGTTAATTTTCTCTCCAGACACATATTGCTTTGTAAATTGCCTGCTAGTTTGATTTAAAGCAGTTGCAGCAAGACCTCTGTGAAGTGTAGTCTGTCTTAATTTCAGTCCTTCACGATCCATAACGTTGCGTTTTGCAAGTGGTGCGGCTTCTCCATCCTTCTCTCTGATAAATACTGCTCGTAATCCCGTGAGGACCACACTTATTATTATTATTATTATTTTTTTATTCGCCGCTCTGGAGATGAGTTGATGGAGGCTGTGATTCTTTAGTTAGGAGTGAAACTGCAACGTGTTTAGCAGGCAGTAGTCGAAGCTTGTTGCCAAATTTGCTATTTGCCTCGACCTGCCAACAACCGGGCTGAAGGTGACATAAGCAAACCCAACTAACCTTTCTGGGAGGTTCACTGCCATTGAATTATCAGAAAAATCTGTGATTCTCGATTTTGTTATTCTTTTCCTTGTTTAGTTTGAAGGCATATCCAGCATACCTTGAGGGCCTTTTAAAAAAAAAATACTTTTTAATCATTACGGGTTAGTTGTTATTAGTTTATTCTTTCCCAAAGAAGTCCAGTAGTATGTGAGCTTTGTATTCAGCCACCTTATTTATTAATTTTCATTGACTTTTAGATTTAATTGTGCATAGAATGGATATGTATTATTCAGTTGTTCATGTTGTTCTTCACCCTGCCGCCTGTGATGCCAACTGTGACATGAAATTTCTTGAAACTTTAAGGGGTTAAAAGCCTTTGTCCGTCAAATCAAGGACCTCAGAATATTGACAAATGACGATATGCATTATTGACTCATTACAATTGTTGTGACAACAGATATAGTTATATCGCCCAGCTCTCACCACTACTAGTACTATTAATATTTTTCCATGTCTATAACATTTCTTCATGTTTCAGACCACACTCATGCCAAATTTATTCAATAATCATCCATCCTTAATCTTTATTCTGAGAGCCGATCCCTTTTGAAAAAAGGCCACAATCATGTGGCAATCAATCACTTGGCTGACATGTTGAGAGAGACAGCCATTCATACTCACCTCCACACCGAGTCTTCAGTGAACCAAACTTTCCTGGTTTGGTGCTGTCCAAGAAGCTGGAGACAGAAAGGCCACAGTCGAGATGAACCTCGTTCCCAAAACTGAAACTTTTCAGCATGAGGCAAAGGTGATAACGAGTGCCAAATCCTTTGATTAAAATTTGGCAATGTCATGGGCATGTCACATTGATGATTTATCTGCCGCTATTAATAGTCAAGTCCAGCAGTAAGGCAGTGGGTGTAATTGCATTCTGGTGTAATGCGGTGAGCAAGAGGAGATTAATGGCAGTTTTAGACGCCATAGCCGAGTTCCCACCAAGTACAGGACTCCATCGATCAAAAGCGTAGAATTAATCCACAAAGACAAAGCCCATCATTATCGTATGATTGCTTGGATAGGTAGATGATAGATAAATAAACATTCTCTTAATCCCGTCAGGGAAATTCGGATTACACGCAACCTACTTCTGCACTGGGCACCACATGCAAAAGCGCTTCCTCCTCGCGCGGGTGAACGGTAAAGGAGACCATGACATAGCATCCGTGGGAACTTCAAACATCTCCAATGTCTTTTTATTTTTTTACTTTTGGGGATTCCTGAACATCTGGAACATCCCAGGCCCCAATCGGAGTGCATCGGGGCAGGTTCAACATGAATATTTCCGGGCAGTGTAGGTCCCTGATCGTAATAATAATATACAGAATGTAGAATCCGCATGTACAAATGGCAGGATTTAGGAGTGATTACAAAACCGTAATCTAATATTTAATATTAAAATCCAGAAGGTTATGATGTTGCATATTAGCATATGGTTGAAGTAATAAATAGTTTCCTTATGCCAGAGTAATATTTGTACACTGCGTGCGTAGCACTGAATATCCAAATAATTACGAATGATAATATACCCATTGTATACAGAGTATAAAATACAGAATCAACCAATATGCATAATATATTAAAATAATAGCACATTAAAACTGGAAGGGGGTATTAGAGACACTAAATTGATTAAAGATGTTAACTTTGTTAATGGATTTGTATGTATACCGAATATGTAACTACAGCGTAGTTACATATTCAGTGTTATTACTGTTCGTGGAAATTGAGAGTTACCATGAGGATGATAAGAGTGTATGTATGGTAGATGTATAGTATGCATACTAATGTATGTAATAAGTATACAGTAACATCAGTGTACGGTATCCAGGAAATAATTAGTTCACACACAGAGATGAGTTGTTAGATCAATGAGTGGTGATTGGTGTCAATGATGATATTTAAAAAAAATATTTAATTACTGAAAGATGTTAAGCCATACATCAGATTAAGATGTTACATGTTACGTGTTGATGTTACAGATCCATCCGAAACAAAATATTTGTTGTTTTTTGACATGTAAATGTGGATGCGGTCAAGAGAGCAGCTATGCTCAGGGATCTCTTGTCCCTCACTGTCTCCATCTTCAGGCCTGCGGTGTCATCAACCGTCTTGATGAGTTTGATCATCTGGATGGTGTTCCTTAGCACTGGTTCTGCATTTGCCAGCAGACCAAAGACTGGAAGAATATCTCCAAACATCTTTCTGCACCCATTGATGGATCGGAGGAAATCGAGTTGGCTCATTTGCCTCTTTGAACGCAGAGGCCATGTTACTACTCCATTAGTGATGTGTAATCCCAAGTATTTGTCCTGCCGCACCATCTCAACGCCCTTCCCAATGAGGGTAACATCCACTTATGATAAACTCTACCTTGCATAATATGAATAACAACGACACAAAATAGAATAACAGCCATGGGACCACCCCACTGTTCGTGAAGCCTATGAGTAGAAGAGAAAAATGCCATTTAAAAAAATAGAATTGATTACGACAGAGAAAACGGATTTGTTGTTGTTGGTCTTGAAAATGTAACGGTAGCGAAATGAGGAAGATCCTTCTCGGGGCCAAAGCAACTCCATGTTCTCAAGGATCTTCATTTCAATGCAAAAGTACCCACAACTAACTTTTGCTTTTTGTTCCGCTGCTGCTACCATCATTTTTTTTTCTACTTTTAGCCCCTTGGAGGTCTGACTTCGTCATTCTCTTTGTGTAATAATTCTCAAAGCAACGATGACTCATATTTGCCACGGCCGAGCTTGCGCCTTTTGAACCATCTCCCATGGTAACTTGTCTGGAGGGAGTGCGACGAGTCTTCTTCTCATCAGAGGTCACGTTCGTCTGTCACACATCTCTGCATATTCATTGACTTCGTGTCATAAAACTCCGTGACAGGCCTTTGCCCAACTTAGATCGAGATGTGGATCCGAATTCAAATCCTATAATTTAATCGCCAAATCATTTTTTTCCCACAAATCCAGGAGGAAAAACACTTTTCTCAAGCTCCCCACAACCACAGATGAAGACAATAAGAAAAGTAGAGAATGGGTTGTGCTTTTGTTACATTCATCCTGAAAAAAAAGTTGAATATATTTTAGAAATGATGTTATTTCCAGGCTATAGAAGGAAGATCGTCAGATTTCTCCTCTAACAGAAATGTTATTTTGGGCAGATACTTACTCACACGACACATTTGTTGCAGCAGTACATGTTCATTTTGCTTGTGAATGGCAACCCCGTATTAAATCACAAAATGGGAAGAAAAAAGTCATACCGTGCAACTCCACCAGGGCCTTCAGACAAAGCCTTTGCCGTATGTACTGTTAAACCCCAAAAATATTGATACCCAGGCCATATTTTGAGTTTGATAGAATTTATATTGAGTGAATGGGTATCTGGAAGACAGAAATTTTGTGATATACGATAAAACCAAACTGATTCATACTCTTTCTTACTCCAGTCGTGTCCAGTGTTCTAAAAGTTATACCGGTCGTTGATTTGAGAAAGGATAATACTAGAAGATACCAGGATTCTTTCTACGCATCCGTTCAACCATTTTCAAATCCGCTTATCCTTTCAAGGGTCGCGGGGGGTGCTGGAGCCTATCCCACCTGTTTTCGGGCAGTAGACAGGGAACACCCTGAACCGGTTGCCAGCCGAAGCAAATTATGATGGTATTTTGCCCCAAGATTATCCGATGGATCACATATTGGAATATTTTTACAAATGTGAAAACACTGAATACAGAGAATATTGAATATTGCTAAAGCAACTTAAGTCTTTTCAAAGTTTCTTGTGTAATTTCCATTCCAATGATACGAATCCAAGGAATAGAAGCATTCAAAATGCCTTCATCTTGAAAAATTCTGGGCTGAACCATACGTCTGGCTCAGGGTTTAAAATTTGGTTTACTGTGATTGTATCGTTGAAGGCCAAATTCCAAAAAGGAATGGTTTTATCAGAGTAGATAAAGTATAAGAGATACATATCAAGAAAAACACGATCGGGTCTGATTTATGATGCACTCCACAGAATTTGCCTCAAAACTCCCCAGTTCTACACAGCTCTTTGTTTTACTGTGAACAGCGACTTTGCTGCTTTGCTAGATTTTCAGTGGCTTCAGGGCTGCTTGTAATAGACGCAGCAGCTGTTTTCAGCCGAAAACAAAATGCCGAGAACATGAACGCAAAAAGACAATTAGCAACGAGCAAGTGAAGACAAAAAAAAAAAAAAACATTAAAAATCTGACTGGGCTAAAAAGCAAGTAAATAATTCTCCCCACACTGCACGCTAAATGTGGAAAACCCACATTTGCCTATGTTTACAAATTAAAGCTGCTTCAAAGATTGGAAGTTAAGTGGAAGGTGTCCAAAAAGATTACATACATGATATATTTTGGTCTTTTTAAATCAATACATTGCTTAGTCTTCCAGACTAAGCATTTTGCTTTGATAATGCAAGCCATCGCAGCAATTCTTGGTGTCAGGAAATCTTTTCCAATTTTAGCTCTTCGCCACTTCTTCCAACATTAAGCCCATTTGGTGAATCATTGTTGCGTGCTGCATAATTAGTCCCCATATGAGGAATCTCTGAGTAAGCATTATGTTAATGCATTCCGAATCTCACTTCCTCGCTATTTTGACTCAGCTCCTGCAGGAAATAAGATGGCTGGTAATATAGGTTTATGAATACGAAAATAAAACAAAAGACAAATATGTGAGTGAAGAGAAAGATAAATTAGGTTACCCCAGGGAATGGTGCAAAGTAAAAATGATGGGTAAATATTTGACACATTTCTGATCAGGTGGCCGAATGGGGCGCTAATTTATCAATACTGCACAGAAATCCTGTCAAAAAAGGATGTCACACAGACAAACTTTAGTTACTGTAAAAAAAACAAAGAAATGAGATGTGATGTGATAGAGATGCACAAAAAGTAACTGGTGAAGCAGCAGAATTTTGAGGGGCAAAGAAAAGAACATGACATGAATTCATACCCCTCATCCATTTGCAACTGCTTTCAACCATGTTGTCACGAGTCAGTCATAAAATAAAATACTAAGAGTTTCTTATTACATTGCAGGGCCCATTTTAAAGGGTAGGTGGCCCGGGGGGGGGGGGGGGGGGGAAAGGGTTGAAGGCGGA
>CAAKHF010005445.1:32608-49143 GCA_901007745.1 Hippocampus kuda
AACCTTCCAGCTCGGAGCGCTTTTCCTATAAGCACTTTGTATTCACATGTCGAATGCCCCCCCCCCCCCCCCCCCCCCCACACACACACACACACTCCTGCGTCTCCTCTCCTCTCATTACTTTTTGTGTTGTCTGCTAAAATGATGGGCACACACGCCTTAGTGGTGACGAGGCGTATCTGTTTATTTTCATGGGGCTTGATTCAACATTGGAGAAATGGATGTCAGTAAAAGTTTATCCCCGCGAGGAGGAAACGGTTAGAATCACTCAGGGCAGAATTGTTCACTGAGTGATACATGTCATCTGTTCGCAGTGAACAAATCAAGAGTCACATTGTTAATTTCCTCCCCCAACTGATGGCTGACTGCGTCACCGGTTATTCGCTGAAGATTCATGTGCAAGTGACAAAATACAATAGTTCCACCCCCGGCCGCCAACCTTGTGGCAGAGTGAGCTCAACTGAACAAGAAATAGAAAAAAATCAGTTCACGACCTGATCCAATTAAGAACATTTAACTCCTCTGCCGTCAGGAGGGTGGAAGAAAAAAAGCCTATCAATCTATCTATGGAGTTAAAGTCTATAAAAAGGGCTGTACTGTACCCACCTTACATTTATTTAAATTCAAAATTAATTTTGGCCACTAGAATTTGTGATGTTATTTTGGTAACTACTCACCCCTTGCGACTACAAGTGAGAATAGCAATGTATCCACCTTATTCCTGAGGGCTCTGATGTAGAAACAATTATGTGCACGACTTCCTGTAAGACACCAGGAGTAGCAAGGAGCCATTTGTTCCAGCGGCTTTCATTTCAGGGAGCAGTTTATTTGAATGTTTGTTTTTCCTTTATAAACAATCAAGTCCCCATAACACTGAAAAACAGCTTGGGAACGTGTTGGTGGTAACCAGAAGAAGTTGAATTCGTGACTATAATAGCAACGTTCTGAACTTGCCTGTTCTAGTGATAATTCTTCTCATTTCCAGCACCTACCTAGGGATGGGAAACACAGAATTAGTCTATGGATTTTAATATGAAAATGACTACCTTAGTCTTCTGTACTTCTTTCATTTTATGGACATCAATCACAACACAACAGTCGGATTGGACTTCGTGGATGTGTTACAACAAACCACGAGAGAAGATTCACCAGGTGCCCTACACTTGATTGAGAGCAGTGTCACAAGAACATCAGGTATGATTTTTATGTACATGAGGGACACGGCACTGAAGTATTACTCAGGCATGTCCACCTGTGGGCCTGGAGGGCAACACACCTGATTCAAATGATCAGCTCATCAGCCAGCACAGAAGCAGCATTCGAACGATCCTGATTATTTGAATCAGTTGTGTTGCTCCCGGTAGAGCTGGAAAACAGGCAAGAAAGCGGCCCTTGGAGGACCAAGTTTGGTATTACTCAACCTCTGAAATTCTTATAATGATCGGCACAAAATTTGGGAATTTTATGGACAGTTTTTGTCATTAACCGACATTAAGATGTAGTGAGTGCCTTTGGACAGGAAGACATTATGCTCATGAAATCCGCAATACGGCATTGAGGCGACCATTCTAATAGTTGCAGCAGTTGAAGGTACATAAGTAGAATGTTCATATACATTTTGGTGAAGATTGATCGCAGGTATATGACATCGAGTGATGTCAAGTTTTTATACATTAAGGGTTAGACTATCCTGGTCATTTATTTAGTTATGGGTGTGGCTAGGTCCTACCTCTGCTTAAAGCTAAATCAGACTGTGTCCAACCTCTTTTAATAAAACGTGACTGACTGTGTAGATACAGATACGACTCAGAGCTTTTCGGATTGCATCTTGCCTCACTGTTTGTTGCTGGCCATGTTTTCTTTTCTCCAAACCCGGCTACATTAGCAGGGAGCAGGCTTGAAATATTTTCCCTACAGTAAATGTGGTATAAAATGTACTCGTGCAAACAGTTATCATGAAAACAAAACACCGGTTCCCTTTCATCCGGAAGTCACACACATAATTTCCCTCTAAGGCTCATGGAGTGAAAGAATAAGGTGGATACCGACCAGTAAATCAAGAACCGTTACCCTTTGGATTCAGTTTCTTCCTTACCATGAAAGACAGATGTGCTGTCTGCATCACTGCAGCTGTTGATATCCCGTTCCTTTTCACAAGTGAACAAGACCCCAGGTCTATGAAACTTGTACATTTGGGGGTATTTCACCCTTTTTCTGGCTGGGGACTATGGTCTCAGAATTGATGGTGCTTCACATTCAGCTGCAAATTTGCCAGTGAGAGTTATACAGCCTGATGGAGCCAGTGGAATCTAATAATAAGAATAATAACCTCATCTACAAAAGGCTGCTATGCAATACGGAGGCCACCAAATTACCCTGAAATGTTGTCCATACAGGTTATGAACGAAGTCAGTGACAACAAACAACCTTGGTGGAGCCTAACCATCACAGAAAACAAATCTGACTTTGTGACTCTGGAAAATAATGCGGGCCAAAGTCTAAAACCAATTTAGTGGGAATGAACAACTTCAAATCGGAATAGGGAATTCAAGTTATATTCCCCCACTCACTGAGAGAAACGGTCAAACATCTGTAAACCCACAAGACAAACGAAGGCTGGTTTGGTGAACTTCCCCTTCACCCTCCAGGACTATGCTGAGGGTGTAAAGCTGATTCATTTTTCCACGGTCAGGACAAAACCCAATTGAATTTGAAGTTTGACTTCTGCACAACAGTCGTCGTGTTGTATTGCACCACTGATCAACACCCAGTGAAAATGTCTGGACCTGCTCAGGATGTCTCTTCCTCTGCCTCTTCCTACTCAGGAAACTGAGGTCTTTTGGGCTTCAGGGGTCACTCCTTGAGACTTTCTATAACTCGGTGGTGGCCTCGGCCATCCATTATGGCATTGTCTGCTGGTTAGGCAGCATCTCGGCCGGGACAGGAAGAGATTGGAGCGACTAGTCAGGAAGGCCAGTTCTGTCCTCGGCTGCTCCCTCGACACTCTGGAGGAGGTGGGCAACAGGAGGATGCTAACTAAGCTAAAAGCTATGATGGACAGTCCCTCCCACCCCCTCCAGCCCGCCCTGACAGCACTCGGTAGCTCCTTCAGCCAGAGACTGTTACACCCGCGCTGCAAGACGGAGCGATACCGCCGCTCATTCCTACCGACTGCTTTCAGGCTGCTGAATAAAAAAAATAATAATAATAATTAAATGATGTGAAAAAGAATTGTAAATAGCACTGCGACCTTATCCATATTTGTATTTATATTGCACTTAATTGAACAGTGTTTTTTTTTCTTCTTTCTACCCACAATCTTGACTTAATCTTGAGCTGTAGACTTTAAATTTCCCCAGTGTGGGACAAATAAAGGATATCTTATCTTATGTGAGAGGAAGGTGTTAGGTGCGAAGATGAACTGGTGATCTATCCAGGGGTGTACGCTTCCTCTCAAACATGCCTACGTACGTTCTTATCAAAACAGGATAACAATAAGACAAAACGCTGCCCACCCTGATTGAGTTGCCTTCCCACTTCAACATTTGAATGAAAGGATCAGAATTTAGCGTAAACAAAACGGTAACTGCCTAATTATAACCGTTCAGAGTTGTCTTGGTGCAATGGCATGGATTTTTTTCCCCACATTTTGAGAGCCCATTATACCAATTTAGCATCATTTAAATGTCACAGTAAAGCACTAAGGTTGTTTCTACAATTTGTTGTACTCAGACAGCAAATGGCACCCAGCATACTGTCGCTGCAAAAACAGTGTGATGCTATCATGTGAGTAAATTCGACAATCTTTGAGGAGTTTCGTTGTGTGCTGTACAATGACAATAAAGGCAATTCTGATTCTGATTCTGGAGTGATCACATCACCTTGTTAATGCTAAGATACAAAGAATTAAGGCTTTTTTTTGGGGGGGGGGGATGACTGCGATACTTAATATTTAAATTAAGTGAAATATTTAAGTGTTTGAATAGTGTGTGCGTGTGTGTTCCTAACATCTGCTAACAAGTGTTGGGTGTCAATTGATCAGCACCAAGCCTATTATCTTTGTGTAATGTAACTGTAGTTCCAACAGAAAAAGAAATACAAATGTCATTAGTTTATGTTAAATAAAAGTCAATATCGACATAGCATATTGGACACAGCAAAGATGTGCTGTGCCACATAATAATCAGCCTCCTGATGTCTGGGCTTTGTCCTTGCAATGGGGATGGCCAGTGAAAGAAATATTCGACACTCAGTTTAATCATTCGCCAGCCAGCCTTATCAGTGCTCCTGTTTGACTTTGGCCAAATTACATGCAAAGGTGACATTCTTCAACCTGCATTGGAATGCTTGACTGGTGTGCTTCACACTGGGCAGCTTGCCACCTTGTACAAATAAACATCACAAACACTACGATTCCCCTAATCAATCATTTCTGAAAATTATGCATGCATATTTTTTAAGGATGGGATCTTAGAGGAGGGCTGGGCAATTAATTTGCAAAGCGGCCACCTGACAAACTGGAACGCTTGCCAAGGCAATATGCTAACCTCCACTTTCGAGTTTGTATTTCGAAAAAGCACATTGTCTTATTGGCGGCGCAGTGACTGACTGGTTGGCACATCTGCCTCACAGTAAAGAGGTCCAGTGTTCGAATCTGGGCGCCAGCTTTCCTGTGTGGAGTTTGCATGTTTTCCCTTGTGCCTGCGTGGGCTTTCTCCAGGTACTCTGGTCCCCTCCCGCATTCCAAAAACTTGCAAGGTAGGTTAATTGATCAGTCTAAATTGTCCTGAGGAATGATTGTGAGTGCAAGTGGTTGTTTGTCCGATGTGTGCCCTGCGATTACCTGGCAAACAGTTCAGGGTGCAACCCACCTACTGCCCAAAGACAGCTGGGATAGGCTCCAGCACACCCGCGACCTTTGTAAGGCTAGGCGGTTCAGATAATGGATGGAAACTGGTGACCTGCCTCATCTTTGTACCTGAAATGCTTCATGTTGCCGTGCATATTGGTGAGCTAAACTGTCAAGCTAATTTGGCTAGCTTAGCATCACAGTTCGCACAGATCGCTTACCTGTGTCTCACAAATTAAGATAAACATTTTCGGTTTTGACTCTCTTACCTTTAAGTTTCAAACCTTGCATGTTGCTATTGTAGTTTTCAATATTTCATCAAAAACATAATCCACATGAATTCATATATGGATTTTCCTCTATGACATTTTCTCAAAATAAAGCAGACGCAGCCCTTGTCTCATAGTACACAAGGCACAATTTCTACAAGCAAATGATTTTCAAATATATAAAGAATGACCTGTCAAGCAATGGACTTCAATTTAAAGTCAAGTCTCATGAATGCCAAGTCAAAGTCAAGTCGAGTCTTTCATCAAACAAGTCACAGAAAAAAAGAAAAAGAAATGAAAAATCAGTGACTCGTGTTGACTCGGGTCCAAGTCATATGACCCGAGTCCCCCACCTATGACTGTAAGTGGAGCACCTGCAAAATGTCAAAGCAGTGAAAACAGCGAGACATTAAATGTATCGAAGAGGAAATATAAGTCTAACAGACAAATCTAATTGGGAGCTAACTGAATTCTCTGTCTGCATGCTGGGTATATCTGGCCCTGCTGGCTGCAGGGATAATGGTGCTCTTCGTTTATCTGCTCTCTCTCATCTCATCTGCGACTGCTTTGTTTGCTTCTTGTGTAAATGGGATACGTGTACGTAAGCAAAGAGCCCCTTTGCTAAACAGCGCCACCGTCGTTCATGGTGATGGGTTCACATATTCTAGGATAAAAAAAACAACTTGCTGCTTGCTAAACTATTCAAAGTTCCTCAGTCTATGGGAAAGGGAAAGCTGCCTATCTATACAATATAATACATTCATATCCCTGTACCAGCTCGTACATGGGCTGGGTCAATGCAGTGCTTGATGAATTGTGGTAATTTTGGTAAAGGTCTGATGGGAGGGAGAGGGGTTAAAAAAAGTGTTTCATATGCCAAGTTGTATTGTTTGCATTTAAGGAAAGCACAAGAAATGACTTCGGGAAAGTGTGATTACTTGGCTGAATTAAGCAGCACAACAGATATTCCCCAGGGGTATTAACACTGAACTGAGACAAATGTGTGAAATGAGGCTGCGCATGCATCAGTGGTGACTCAACAAGAGAGGCAAATAGGCCGCTAGAACCTAACACCAACTCAGAATTTTCAAATTTGATTCAGAACGGGTCAAGCCAAAACAAAAATGTTAACTGTGTCTTGACAATGTCATTTCTCCCTCCCCTCCTCTAAAACCGCTCTTTTATTTACTTTACAGCACCCGCAGACAATTGGAAACCACAGAACTTGACAAGGTTGCTCGAGTACGTGTGTAGTGCACGCCATGTGTGAAAGCGTGCTGCGCTCAAATGAGCATTAAATTCAACTATTAAGCAGAAAGTTAAAAAAAGAAAAAAGAAAACAGTTGGGCAGTGTTATCAATGCCTTTGTTAACTCGCTGCTCGCCAATCACGCCATCCTAGCAAGAGAGATGAAATATTAAAATACCCAGGTTAATTCAGCGCTGGATAGAAGCTGGTATGACAACATTTATGCCTGTAATTTAAAATTGGTCCACAAAAACACCCTGCCATTGGTTAGTGTACGGTGAGGGATCCTTACCAATAAAGTTAGTTATTTGAAACTAAAAGTAAAACCTTTCCATTAGTTGACATGGCTATCATGACCAAATTTAAATTTTTGGACCATGACACCCACATCCCTGAGCCATGACCTTATCATGGCAGACAGCTTAGTGTGTCCCAAAGATCCTAGGAGATAAGATATCTGGGGCTTTATGAACCTGGCTGGGTCATCCACGGCAAACAAATCCTTGGTGAAGGACCAGACAATGTATGGCTCATAGACTTCCTATGATGACTGAAACCTTTGAACCTCAAATTCCCTCACCCGGACACGGGTCACCGGGGCTCCCCTCTGGAGTCAGGGATGAAGGTGGGGCTCGTTGCCGAGTGCCTTGTGACCAGACCTGCACCAATGGGGCCCAGCCGGGCACAGTCCGAAGAGGCAACGGGGCCCCCTTCCCATAGGTTCACTACCTGTGGGAGGTGGCAAGGAGCTCAGGTGCGTAGAGAGCTGAGTGTGGGTAGAAGAAGCTAGCTCTAGGGATGTGGAATGTCACCTCTCTGGCAGGAAAGAAGCCTGAGCTCGCGCGCAAGGTTGAGAAGGTCCGATGAGATATAGTCAGGCTCACCTCTACACACAGCTTGGGGTTCTGGTACCAGTCTTCTCCAGAGAGGTTGAACACTCTTCCACTATGGAGTTGCCAATGGTGCCAGGCGCCTAACAGGTGAGTCATCTGGGAGGGGCTCAGAGTGGAGCCGTTGCTCCTCTGAATCCAGAGAGGCAAGATGAGTTCCCGTTGTGAATAAACAGCAATAACTGTTTATTTATGAGTACAGACAAAGGCATACTGCTTTATGATTTCAAACCTACCGCATTTTTCGCACTATAAGGCGCACCTAAAAGCATTTAATGCACCTTATAATCCGATGCGCCTTATAAATGGATCAATACTCTGATTTCTTGGATGGGGTGTTTTAAATGTTCTGTAAAGCGCATCGTTACAGCTGCAGTGATTGTGAAAGCTCTATATAAATAAAGCTGTATTGTATTGTGTTCTATTCCTATCTAGTGGATGCATAACGCAACTGTAGCCACGATTGTGGCTTCTATTCTATGCGCCTTATAATGAATGCGGTGCGCCCTCTATATGAAAAGTTTTAAAACAGGCCATTGATTGAAGGTGCGCCTTACACTCCGAAGCGCCTTATAGTGTGGAAAATACGGTAATCAGAACATTATTGAATTTAAGAAATACTGAACTTTTTCTTGATTTGTTTGTCCAAAATGTGCACCTTCGTGACAGGTTTTTGTTTGGAAATTACCAATAATTTCCCACCACATGAAGTGTGGAAGTGAATGACATACATTTGAGAGTGATTGACGGTGAATGTTGTACTCCGAGAGATGTAGTGGCATTTGTGGAACAAGCTGTAGACTCGGTGAAGGACAGTATCGATATCAGTGCCTGTTTACAAGCTGGAGTGTCTGCAGAGTTGCAATTAAGTGAACATTCGGAGACTACTGGTCTCAATAAAAGGTCATATAATTCTGATTATATTCACAGTGCGAGTGATGCTATTTCATGTAACAATCCAGCATGTGGTTTAAAGTCTAAATACCAGACAACCAGTATTAATCAACTATCCATCAAAATAATTATGGACATAGATGTAAAATTATAAATCATGTTATTCTTGATATACACCAGTGAAGTCTGATCTAAATTGGATACATTTAGTTCAATCAAAATTAAAAAAAAAAAAAAAAGAATTCCCCTAAACACTCCAATTTCACTCCAAAAATTACCAAGTGACTCATTATTATGCAGGAAAATTCTGCCTCCACATGCTCAGCCTTGCATCTGGTGAAGTGGCAAAAAGACAAATTAGAGGTTGCACGCGACGCTCTGAGGACAATTAAAACAAAGTGCTCATACATAAAATTATGGAGGGCCTAATGCAGCATAGCCACGTACACATTGGGCTCCCTTTGATGAGATTTAAAAAGCAAACACAGGCGGAACATGCATCTGCCCCATAGTGAAAGGCGATCACACATAAACACAGAGGCTCTTGAGATGGATTTTCATTCAGTGTCTTTGTTTAAAATTAAGCTTGTCACAAGGGATATTAATGTACTTAGTCAAAAACACTAGCATGTCATTCTGTAATTTGCGTCTGACTGCAAAACCCAGGCTCCCGGAAACACAAGCACGCGTCCGTTTGCAGCCACACATCAAACCATTGTGTTTTCTGCTAATCCTGTGCTTTAAAGCAAAACTTGTCTGGATTGCTAACATCAGATAATCTTGCTAATATTTGCCGACTCGTGAGCTGTTTTCCAACAGAGGAAAACATGATGACATGAGGATCACGCCGGATAACATGGAACTGTGAGCAATCTGATCTGACTCTCTACCAAGAGCGCACACAATGCCAAAACACAGTAACAGACAGTAATTCCTTTCTTGGGACTGATTCAAAACGTTCATGCAGAATTCATTTATGTTCTAGGATCATGCTTCACAAGCATTTATTGAGCCAAGGCACCCGTTTTGCATTACAAAAAAAAAAAAAAAAATCTCACTGACCAACATCAAACAAAAATGTCACAAAAAGTATGAATAACAAAATCACAATGATTTTGTCTCAATTTACTCACAAATGTACTTAGTGGAAACTCTGGGCCTGTTTAGTTGAAAACAGAGCTGATGTACTTGCAGAAAGTCCTGAATTATTTTGTATGAAAGGCAACGGGTCTGTGTGCTGGTTTATTGGACCTTCGGCCAACTAATGGTAGCACATTTAATTTTTCTTCCTGCCATTATGTCGCTGGCATAGATAGATGACCAAACCTATCGAAACCCCAATTCCAAGGAAGTTTGGACGTTGTGTAAAACTTAAACACAAACAGAACACAATCAATGTTTTGCAAATCGTTTTCAACCTATATTCAATTAAATACACAACAAAGACTAGATATTTAACAGTCAAACTGATGAACGTCATAGTTATTTCTGTAAATATTCACTCATTTTGAATTTGATGCCTGCAGAATGTTCCCCAAAAGCTGGCACAGGGGGATATTTATCATTGTGTTTCCGTTCAACATTGACTAAGCATTTGGGAACTGAGGACACTAAATGTTGAAGCTTTGTCGGTGCAATTCTTTCCCATTCTTGCTTGATGTACAACTTGTAGTTACGTTGTGCGGCACGTTTTCAAGTGGAGACACATCTGGACTGCAGACAGTCGAGTACCTGATTTTACTACAAATCCGTGCTGTTGTAACGTGCAGAATGTGGTTTGGCGTTGTCTTCCTGAAATGAGGAAGGACATCTCTGAAAAAAATGTTCCAGGGTTGACAGCATATGTTGCTCCAAACTTTGGAAACTGAATAACTTTCAATGGTACTTCTGATGATCTCTGATGACACCATGGTTGTGAATCCTTGTTCATGAGGTTGACAAAAATAATGTTTTATTTGCAGCCTCGTTGTTATTTCAAAACTAGCCAATAGGAAAATAGAACATTTTTGCTAAATAACCCCAGGATAGAAAGTTTTGCATTCTAATCTTCTTTGATCCTCAGTCTTAAATCTTAATCTTAGCAACGTCTGTATCTAATCTCAATAAAGTGCATCATCGTAATCATGCCAAAGAGTGTTATGTACGATGATTATGAGTCTGACAGTGATGCTGTCTTCACCCCAAACTACATTAATCAGTGACGGGCACATGCATTCTTTTTACATTATTTCCACAGTAATCATTCAAGACTGCATGTCACCTATTTTGTTCCTTTGCCCTTGCAAAAAAGGATAGGCTATTCAGAAAAATGACGTGGGTGGTAAAATAATAATTATAGGGAATGAAGAAAACATATGGTGAGAGTTGAAAATAGAAAACAAAAGGAAATGCACACAAGATGTGATTCATATCTTGTAACTTCAACTCACGGGCCTTCACACACACTTTTTTCGATGGTGGCGCGGGCACCCGCAGCGGCTAATCTTATTGCATGTTGTCTTGAGAGGGAAGAAATTTCATCTGTGCTGCATGTTGCACATACAGCACATTTGACAATAAAGTTGTATTTGACTTGACTTGACTTCACAAGGTCAGCTCCCTGTTCCTGGGAAACTGTTGTGAAAAGTCGGTCTCGGAAATGGGAAATGGGAACTTGGGGTTCAATCAATAATGCAGTGCTTTGGTGAAGAAGCTCTAAGAACAAGAGGGACAAATCAAAGTCTCCCTGCTGCCTCAGTAAGACTGGGAGTGTGTGCATCTATCGATGAGGACTTTCTTGGTCAACAAATTTATAATTCAGTGTGACCAAAAGTGCATCAAAAATGGGACGTTAATGTTCATATAGATGTCGAAAATAAACTAAGATCATTGTTTCATTGTCGGACGCCTTTGGTTGGAGATTGAGCAGCCCACTGCCATACTTACGCAATAAATATCCATTCATGCATCTTTCCATCCGTCCATTTTCTCGACCTATGATGTTCCTTTGCCCCACGAAAGGCAACACACTACGTACTTGGAAATGACCAACCTAATAACTATGGCTGTAAAACATGTATTATTGAAAGAAGAAAAATTAGGTCATCGTTTCAAAACCGATGATCAAGTAGCACAACAACAACAACAAAAAACACACGCACACACACGTAGGATCTAATTGCGATCCTAAACTTTGAAACTGTCCACCTCTGTCTTCACGAGGTCAGCTCTCTGTTCCTGAGACATGGTTTTGAAAAGTCAGTCTTGGAAACAGGGAAACATTGTGAATTCAGAGTTGAATCAATAATGCAGCGCTTCTGCAAAGGAGGTCTAAGAACAAGTGAGATGAATCAAAAATCTTCCTGCTGCCTCACTAAATCTCTCTAACTGTGTGCACTTTGAGAATTTTCTTTGTGAACAAATGTATCATTCGATATGAACAAAAAGTAACCGACAAAGCTATGATCAGAGGTGGGCATCGTGATGAATCTTAATGAATTTCTGTCAATTTTTCCACCCTTAGATCAGACTATTACATGCCTGGTTTATCTTAACCGTCCTCCTGGCCCTTACTCTTGAGTTTTTAATTTGAATTCTCAGAGCTTTTATCAAGCCTAGAAATGTATGCAGATAAAATCATTATATTAGAAACTTAAACATTCACATCGATGTGGAAAATGAGATGAACTCAGAATTTATTTTATGATCAAATACAATTGGGTTTGACAATTGATCAGCCCACTGTCCTCATCACAGGCTCAACCTCCATCCATTTTTGAAACACAGCTGGAGCATATTCCAGCCACTTAGGTTGACAGGCAGGATACACTCTGAGCCGGTGGCCAACCAAGTGCAGGTTACACACGCTCACATACACACCTATACATCATCTAGATTCTAGACTCAAAAGAGTCATCATAAATGCAACATGAGTGTTTTTGGAATGTGAGAGGAAGCCACAATACACAAAGAAAACTCATCATTAAAAAAGGGGAAAAGAATCGTGATATTACGTGCCCAACAGCGAGCTGTGACCATATTTGCTCCATCAGAAGCAGTGGAAATGTGGGCGGCTGCAGGCAATCAGAAGCCAGCTTTTCCTTCAAACTCCAGTTTGCAAGTTGAAGTAAACAGAATGTGCCAACGAATGAAAGAAGAATGAGTAAACAAAGCAATGAAAAGTTCCTTCCCATCTCTTTTGTGGTGGTTTCTCCAGAGCGACGTGGAGGACACCGTTGTGCAAGGTGTGCCGTCAAAAACAAGGGAATACAACAAACAACCTCAACAAGTGATGAGGTGGAAAGCATGAAAATGCAAGCGTTTGCACAGCCTGCCCACGTAAACATTAGCAGTTTAGCCATTAATAACTACTTGGCAGCCACCGTACGTAATTTGGGTTGGTCCGGCGTCTACCCCATTTATTTTCCTTTGAGCCGAGGTCTCCAGTCCTTTTTTGTTTCTTCGTTTGACTGTAATATTAGGACGAAATAACTCACTCGTTTGTCAGTTGCATGCTGCTAAAGAACCAAGGAGGCCGTAAATGTAAACTTCACATTCTCCTCGAACATTCTTAAGTGTTCCACAATATGACATGTTTTCCAATGATTACATTTTGAGATTCCAAAATGCTGCAAGCCAAAAACAGCTCATCTCCTTCTTGCACTCCCTTCCGCCTGTCATATGTTCTCTGCTTGCATGCCAAATTTTCACATCTCAATTAAAAAAAACACTTTAGACGTAGGGCTCATCTCATCCAAAGCAAACAAAAAGGTTTGAGAAGTGAGGACAGGACTGACCTTTTCAGGCATGGCTCAAAGACTAAAGTTGAGGGAGGATGAAAACGTAAGGACACATACCTTGAGTGGATGTCATTGTAAAAAAAAAAAAAAAAAAACGTGAATTTTTCAGATTAAAATCCCTCCCGTCAGGCCACCAATTTCTCGACTCTGCTAGGATTTACCATAATCCTTCAATTTCATATTTTGGATTGCTGCAATCGACGACTCACATCTTCCACACATTGCTGGCACTCTCAAAAAAAACAATAGCCATTCGGTCAAAAGATCATTGTCCTTCACTTCAAATCTTTCCTCAGGGGGGGAACGCAATATATGAGATTTGGGATACAGTATGGAATGCAGCACTATAAAAGTATTTGATTCTCTATCTATCTATCTATCTATCTATCTATCTATCTATCTATCTATCTATCTATCTATCTATCTATCTATCTATCTATCTATCTATCTATCTATCTATCTATCTATCTATCTATCTATCTATCTATCTATCTATCAGCTTGAACCAAACTCTAGATCTCCCCCATACGTAAAGATGTTGGCATGAAAAGAATGGTTATATTTGAAGAGGCAAAAAGAGTTTCAACAATGTATGACGGAAAACATGGGGAACGTGAGAAATAAAAGAAATCCTTTTCACTGTTAAAAACAAAAAGCCATCTAAAAAAGAATATATGAAATGACTGCAGAAGAAGAAGTCAATGATAAGAGCAAGAGCAGAAGTGATCCTGAAGAAAAGCAATGATTTGGAAAAGGCACATTACCGAGGTGTAGCATGCTGTGAAATGTGGTGTGTTTTATCACGTTTCCCAGGAGAAACAGATCCACGTTACCAGAACCGAGAGTTTTTTTCCTGACGACAAACCTATGTAGCCAAGCCAGCAATTTTCATTTCTTGTCCACTCCTCTGTTTCTCTTTTTTTTTTCCATTCATTTTTTTTTAGACCGGTAGCCAACATGGAAGAATGGCAGCAAGCATCCTCTTGTTCCCCTGCATGGAAGCTTGTTCCATGACAAAAAAAACCTGGCAGGAGATGATGTGTGAGAATGTGTTCTGCCGAGAATAAGTCTCTACACCTCAACCATCTCCTAAATGCCTTCACTGTGGGGTAGAGGCAGTCGATGATTTCTAAGTAAGCCCAGGACATTCAAATACAAGAAAAATTATTCTAACATCAGGTAAAAGTGTGGGAAAGATATTGAGTGACTTCCTTTGGTAGTCTGGCGTCCATGCACTCGGCATAAGGCGGTACTTGATTTTAATGTCTGTGAAAGTCTAAAGTCGCATGTTTGGGGCCGTCTTGCGCCCATCTGGCCGTTCCGACGCGGCGTTGCCTTGCCTTCGAACCATGCAATTGTCACGATCAATTGCATGACAGTGACAACAACTGAACTAGACCAGTTGTTTGTGAATTTGGGAGACGCGCGACGCATCAGTGGGCGTTCCTGCTGCGCCCCCCGGTGCATCTGCAAATTTACTTCCAAAAAGTAGACTAAGATTTTAGACATACCAAAAGCAGATTTAACTCATAGCGCACATTGTGTGATTTTAGTGTATTTGAGCAAGACACAGACACAACAATTCTGTGCTACATGGACGTGCATGGTTGATGTCATTGGCTGTCATTTCATTCAGAAATATGACACCAGCATGGGACAATCCCTCTGAATCATTGAAGAAAGCAATGAACTTTGCGGATTATAATCATTATCATCTCAAAAATAATTTAACAGCACACCCGTCACAATTGCAGGGGTTGGGGAGGCAAACACAGATGCACGTCGGGGGTGCCAGGTGGTCTCCAATTGCCCACTATATCTTCCGCAAGGGGAGAACTTGCAGTTTACCTGCCAATTCACGCACAGACACCAGCGAGTCTATTTTTGTTTTCGCAATGTCAAGGATGGCATCGTCGGGTGTCCTGTGCCCTGATTTTGATGCAAATAAGGGACGCTACTAGGATTAGCCGGGAAAAGATGACTTCAATCCCAGAAAGGCACAAACGATCCATTACATCCATTTCTACCTTTGCAAAGCTAAGCAAAATACCTGAGAGAGAAAATTCCACCTGTGGGCAGAGTTTGAATGTGCTTTGCTCTACATTTGCCCTCGGGATGAACATAGGGCCTTGAGTGACTAAAAACTACAAGCGCGCAGGATTTGTTTCTCTATCATCAGAATCATATAACTCGGTAATCACCAACTTAATTTTTTAATAGACTACTTTAGAGAATAATGCAGCTTTTTGCATGACAAGATATTCACGGTCTCTGTCCCTGCTCTGATTAATGGCCGCAGTTTTGCAAGTGGCTCGTGCAGCACTTTTTAAAAATAATGTGTGGTCAAAACCCTATAAATTATAAATAAGATAATGTGTATGAACAGGATTGTGGTGTATTAATCTAAATATAATTGGAACAACTTAAATGAGGGTTTAAAAAAATAAGAAAAATATTACCCAGTACTGAATATTTCATACGTTATTTTATTATTACTCATGAATATTGGCACATCCAAATAACTAGACATTGATCTGAAATTCCACCAAAGGAGTCAAGTTTGTTAGTAATTTTGAAAGACATACATTTGAAATGTTCCACATTTATTCTTTACTAGTCTAAATGTTGACACAAAATGTTTGGTAAAAGTGAGACGGCTCGTTTTTGTGTCATCCGGTTGACAAAAACTGTCATGGTGTCTGAGGAAAAAAAGAAACATGAAATAAAATAAGACTGTCTTGAAAATAAATGAGCCTGCACACTTCACCTCTGCGGTCTTGTTTTTGTCATCGCTCCAAACAGTGATCTGGGAGTGCGTTTAAATTCGGCCTCCCAGTCTGTGAGTATTGACCTTGTAGTGTTTGGGCAGGCTGCAAACACCTCCCTAAACAGTCCGCTAGTGTGATTGGTTGCTGGGCCAAGACAGCAGCCTGATGCATTGTGATGGCACACAGATTGAATGCTTTATGGGTCCTTGGTTTGCTCCCATGTGCCAGTACACAGTCTTCCAGAAGCTTCAGGGGCAGCGAAACAGATGTAAATCTACTGTGGAGCTGTTTACTTCGACCAGGAGATTCAACCTTTCAGTCATGCAGACTGGAGTTAAACTAACTCCGTACATACACTTGTATACTGTAGTGTAGGTAATCATGAAACAGAGTGAGAGTGGCTCAACAGTATTAATGGGAAAGAAATGGCTACGAATGCTTTTTTTAATGCTGCTGTCTGTAACATATTTGAATCGTCTCTTGTCTGCAGTGACAGCCTCTTCAGTGCCGTGTGTCAGATGGTGAGATTGAGGTGAGGCATGACTTAATGCCACAAGCATTGTGAGCTTCGGATACTATACATCATGTAGTTAATCATGGCATCAAGCTTGTCCTTTTGGAGTATAGCACCATCTCATGGTCCCAGTGCTAAGTTGAGAATCAGACGCTACATTTATAGACTCAAACTGCATCATAAAATGAGCCGAAAATGGTCGATCCCTGCTCAGAAATCGAAAATCCAGATGACATTCCAAAACCAACACATAACATTCTGAAACCAACACTCACATAGAAAGGGGTCTGATCCCCCCCCCCCCCCCCCCCCCCCCCACACGAGG
>CAAKHF010005445.1:49163-66388 GCA_901007745.1 Hippocampus kuda
ACATAACATTCTGAAACCAACACTCACATAGAAAGGGGTTTGATCCCCCCCCCCCCCCACACCCCCAAGGCTGACATTTACAGTTTACTGTCATCTACTCTAGTTTAACAGTAGAAAAGAGGGATGCCATTAGTCTGTGTACTGTACAAGTGGCGGTGTTGCCATAGCACTTGAGAGTTAAAGACTTAAGACTGGACTTAAGACATGAAAACCTAAGAGATTTGCCTGTTGTTCATTATGTATGTTCAGGGAAGTTACTTACTACGGATGTTGCAGTCCTACTGTCAGTTGAAAAAAAACAGACAAATGAAGTTGTTCCGAGTATAAAACAATTTTGAGTCACACTCGGATAACCAGTTGCATGATGAATGTTGAAGTTGTGTTTTGAAGTGGTGTTGAGTTGGAGTATATTGCCTTCAGAAGTCTCACACATTGCATGAGTGTATTTGGGACTTGCTGAAGACTTGAAGGTTTCTTGCAGAAAAGCAAGATTGATTAATAGCATTTCACACAACCATTACACAATCGCGCGGCACAATTATTTCAGAGACAGAAGTAGAAGTCACTTCCTGACAAAGGCCTCCACCTTTTCAAAATCCAAAGTTAAATTCACACAATAAGGCCTCCGTGCACAACAATGGAAGCCACATTTTAGCTCTAGGTCAGTGAACAAGTGTTGTGATCCCCGGTTAAAATAAAGTAGGGCTGAAAACTGTATTTTATTTCACATGGAGTTCAGACTCTTCGAGTGGAAGCTTGCATAATCTCTGTGATGCAGACTGAAGGGAGAGATAAGATGTCACCTTGAATGAAAGCAAGCTCCAGTTAAACTAATAGGCAAATGAATGGGTTGCTGGTGCAGAAAATTAAATAGGCCATGCATTACCTTCATGAATAGAGAATATTGCATGGCCTGCAGTAAAAGAATATTTATGCAAAATCTGAAGGAAAAATGAAGAAATATTATCATATTATCGAGCGGGGCTACTCAAATAAAAATCTGAAAGGCTACAATTTTTTTTTCAATGAGTCAAAGATAAGAGGCAACACTTGCTCAAAACAAAAACAAAATGCTCGCTAAAATAAAGCAGAATTTCTATTTTGATATAAAAGCAAATAAAATAATAAATAAATAAAATAATAATAAAAATAATAAAAGCAAAAGCAAATAAAAAAGGGTTACTTGAGTGTGTAAAAGGCACTGCCCTCTAGTGGTCAACTCATAGAATACAAAAACCTATGTTCAAAGCAGGTGCAGATCTGGCATGCGCAACAGGTTGGCCATCTTTGATGGCAAGCGACGGCAACACGCTCGGACAAAAGAAGGAGGTTGTGCACATGCACAAGAATATATCAAAAATATAAAAGATATATGGGGCGGCCCGGTGGTCGACTGATTAGCGTGTCGGTTTCACAGTGCAGAGGTACCGGTTCCATTCCGGCTCTAGCCTTCCTGTGTGGCGTTTGCATGTTCTCCCTGTGCCTGCGTGGGTTTTCTCCGGGTACTCCAGTTTCCTCCCACATTCTAAAAACATGCAAGCGAGGTTAATCACTCTAAATTGTCCCTCGGTGTAATTGTTCAGTGCAAACGGTTGCTTGTCTATGTGTGCCCTGCTACTGGCTGGCAACCAGTTCAGGGTGTACCCCACCTGCTGTCCAAAATCAGTTGGGGGATCGGCTCCAGCACGCCCACAACCCTCGTGAGGATAAAGTGGTTTAGATAATGGATGATTTGGATGGAAACAAATCACAGAAATGACTTTACAGGGTCCTAATCTCCATTTTATGAAGCTCCTTTGTGCCTGAAGTGAAAAATCTGCTCTTTACTCAACCTGCGCGGCCAAAGGGATTTTCAAAGGCTTTTCACAGACAGTTTGCAGCAAATTGAAAAACCTAATATTTTAATTTGACTAGCAACAGTAAGAAATGATTGCAAGATTTCTTTTTTTTTTTATAGTGTTGAACAAAAACAGATGACTCAGTCATGAATTCAAATAACTAGGGTTGATGGCCTCATTTTCTGTGTCCTTGAAAGAAGGAATATGTCTATTCGTGCTGTTTATTGGTGACCTATCACGATGCACCAAGGGTTTTTGTCGTGATTATTTTGAAGGCTGATTGGTGGCCTTGTTTGGCTGATCCCTCAAGGCGTGCAGCAATCATTTATATTCAACTACATTACAGTAGCGTTGAAGGGAGTTGTAAAACATGTGATTCTGCTATGAAATGACAATGTCCTGATAGGCAAACCCAAATAAATGAAAATGGAAATCAGAGGCATGCAGAGCATGGGGCGTCTGTCTTACAGTAATTGTTTAAGCTTTTCTGCGTGGGATGTGGATGGTTTCTCCAGGTACTGCGCTTGACTGGTGATTAGACCCAGCCTCTCACACAAGGACAGCTTGGATAGATTCCGGCTCACCTGTGACCTTGAGCAGGATAAGCAGGAGAAAATGGATGGAATGATTGAGATCAGAAAGGCCAGTGAAGAAAGAAACAGTGCTATATATTTTCAACCATTCTGCAATTCCCTCACATCCAGACTGTGCAACAGATTTTCCCTCCAAGCTGTTAGGCTGCTAAGGACTTGTCTACCCATGGCACAGAGAATGCTGTTTGCTATCATTTCACTGGATCATACTGCAACAGCATGCATCTTGTGTTACTATTTGCTGCTAATGTGCACTCCATTTGCCACAGCTGTGTCTGCCAGTTTTGCACACCACAGTGTTCATAAAACAGTGAAGACATCTTTGCAAATTGTTTTTATCATGTTGTTAATATATTATTTTATACTATATTATCAAGGCGGCCCGGTAGTCCAGTGGTTAGCACGTCGACTTCACAGTGCAGAGATACCGGGTTCGATTCCAGCTCCGGCCTCCCTGTGTGGAGTTTGCATGTTCTCCCCGGGCCTGCGTGGGTTTTCTCCGGGTGCTCCGGTTTCCTCCCACATTCCAAAAACATGCATGGCAGGCGGATTGAACACTCTAAATTGTCCCTAGGTGTGAGTGTGAGCGTGCGTGGTTGTTTGTCTCTGTGTGCCCTGCGATTGGCTGGCAACCAATTCAGGGTGTCCCCCGCCTACTGCCCGAAGACAGCTGGGATAGGCTCCAGCACCCCCCGCGACCCTTGTGAGGATGAAGCGGTTCGGAAGAGATGACTATATTATCAATCACGCTCTCTTGCGCTCTCTCTCTCCAAATATGTCCATATATTATAGAGTATATATACTGTATATACACACACATACAACTACTCTCGACTTTCACGAGAGAACAGCACTAAGCCCCACTGTTTCCTCGTCCAGCGTAAATGCTCCCTTGCCCTTGCAAGACCATGACACCTGTGCCCGGTGGTGTGGTGCAGGTCCTATAGTACGCAGGGTATACTGAGGTAAACGGTTTGGAATGGTCTGACATGACACTTGGGTGCCTCTCACCTCCCTTAAACATGCCTGGACTTGAGTGGCATTCATCATCCGGTTTCTCAGGACATTGTTCACAACGTAGCGTGGGATGTGGCCAAAGGATGTCTACGTCTACATCTTTCTGTGACTCTTCCAGTCACTTCGTATGTCTTTTGCAACCTGCTGATGACACTCTGTGACACTCTATACTTCCATCTGAGAATGTCCTGTTTGAAGCATTACAATGGCAAGTAATTGTTGATCCATTGTTCAGCGTCGTCTTGGTCTCATGATTCAAAGTGTGAACAGCGTGATGAGGACAACTGTTGAAACACCAGCTCTAATTGAACCAGGACATTTATTGATCGCTTCAAGGGTCATACGCCTGTTTTTAATTTTGTCGTTCAGCTCCTCGTTAGAAAACATTAACTTGGACAAAAAGTATTGAAAATTTTAACAGTTGGACATGTGAATTCAAAAACTGAGAAAAGGTCACATTAAAATCACTTGTCAAGATTTACTTTTTGTGAGTACAGTAGTGTATACTGTATCTACATACAGTTTTGTGTGTGTGTGTGTGTGTGTGTGTGTGCGCGCGCGCGCGTGCGTGCGTGCGTGTGTGTGTATAAATAGATAGATAGATAGATAGATAGATAGATAGATAGATAGATAGATAGATAGATAGATAGATAGATAGATAGATAGATAGATAGATAGATAGATAGATAGATAGATAGATCTATGACTCCAAGCTATATTATAACAGGATGACAAGAAGCAGATTTCGAATGCTCATGTACGGTTGGCTGCAAATGTGAGAATAATTTTCTCCGATGAGCTGGTATTATGGCTGCTGGGGCAACATGTCAATAAGCTACAGCGGACTGCGGTATTTTGCCCAGCAAAGATCTCGCAATAAAAATAAACGTATGGGTTTTCTTTTTTTGACATCGTGAAGACCAATGAACCATTTCATTTGACTTACAATGACATGAATGGTTGTTTGCACAGAGGAAAACATCTATCATAAGACAGTTTTCTAATACCAAGAAAATTATGTTTTTGGTAAATGCTTGTCATGTTTCGGTTTGTGACCAACGGGTGGCACTGTGGGGCTTTTCCCTGCAGTTGCACACCTGTTGGTCGTTAGATAATTAGTGGCTTTAAAAGGACTCCCAGCCCGAACACTCAGGGTCGGGTCATTGTTTGCTCTTGGCTTCTGTCATGTTTGTTTCAGTCATGTTTAGTTCATTGTTATGTTTTAGCTTCAGTCATGTTTTGGTCATGTTTTTGTTATTGAGAGTTTTTAGTTTTTGCCATGGTGTTTGTTTGTTACTTTGGATTTGTTTTGTTCTTGGGACTTTGTTTTGGATTTAGTTTTCTGTTTTAATACAATTCATCAAGTACAACCTGCTCCTTCCTCCTGCCTGCTTTTTGGGGTCCACCACTACCTCGCTACGTGACAATGTTATTCATACAACAATTACTAGTTCTGGTATGGAAAACAAAGGTCAACAACCCGTGGAGAATTTGTGATTTGTGTTTTTGAATTGAAAATAACTGTTCATTTAAGTGTGGTACCAATATATGAAAATAACGACAAAGGATGATTTTATTTGACTTCACCCAAGAGTCATTGAATACAGAGATGATATGACATCAATGGAGCCATTAGATTTGCTATACCACTTATCTTTTTCGTGGCCACGGATTAGCTGGAGCCTACCGAAACTGTACCTTACAGGAACAGAAAATTAATCGATTAATCCACAACTAATGGATCATCAAATTTATCGACAACTATTTGCAAACATTTGCTTTTACTTTGGAGAACAACACTCAACATAGTTCCCCATTTTCTGACATGTGACGGACAACACTAGTGACTGAATCATAATATTTTTCCGGACAAAAAAAGTCTGTTTAATCGATGATGAAAATAATTGTTTTCACGCACACACTCAATCCATTCATCCATCCATCCATTTTCTGTTCCGTTTTATCCTCAAAAGGTCACAGACACGTGTATATATTAAATAAAAAGTATTTTTGAGTGGCACTGAATATCGAGGACAAGAATGTTGGCGAATAGAGAAAACACGTTTTTTTGGGGGTTCTAAGTTATGGCCTCCTTGTACTTGTTAGTACTGTCATATGTGGCTGTATAAACACAATCACGGGCACTGCAACTACACTGTTTTAGGTTTTATTTTTCAAGATGAACGGTGAACATTTCTGGCTGTCTGTTTACCTGCAACAAGCAAAAGTCTCGGTCCAATGTGATGAAATCTCAATACAATGTCACTACTCTGTAACTTTAATTGGCAAATCGTCTTTCTACGAGTAGCATTCTGTTCTACTTTGTAATTTGCAGTCCTACTGCGGAACTTATCTACAGTCATTAATGTCTCTGTGTGAGAGTACTGACAGCTACGATCGCTGTAGTTGGCCTTCTGTCTTTCAGTGGACTTCAAGACAAATTGGGACTTCATTCTTGACACAGAAGGCTCCTCTTTCCCATTTCCTTGCATTGATTAAGCTAAATTCTAAAATAGAGAATAGATTTGGGAGGCGTTCCACACAGACAAGAAGCAAACACTGCAGCGAGTTGGGGGCTTTTTCAAGACCAGACTAGCATCGTTACGAAAACTTGCAATAAATATTATTTGTATTTCATGAACTCAAAAATGACTGGATTAGGATCACTTCATTGATGCAAATGTGAAATTACATATTAAAACAAATCTTTTGAAACTGCTTCATCTGCCATCCCCTGTGTCTTCTGTATCTCAATCCTGCGCATCAGTGCCTTATTCAAGTGGTAGTTCTGTATGTCAGGATGCCATTCATCGCGCTTTCAACATCGGAGTGGCATGACATGCACAAGCAGTGATCAGTGAATTGACGAGAGCACAACTGAACTGTGAATAAATTGAAGCCATGATACCGGAAGGACAGAAGGAAGCAGAGATGATTGCAAATTTGTCAACACCTCGACAAATACCAATCAAAAATATGGTTAAAATACTGTATCTCCCATTTTTCCCATTCCCTCCAAACCCCTTCATCATTAATCAAGCAAAAGCACAACTGCAGTAAATCAACGCTTTATCCCAAGATTACTCATTTTGTCAGTGACAAGCCAAGGCAAACAAACCACACGCAGCAGGTGTCACCCCGACAGGCATGGTGCTTTTCACTGACAGGAGTCCCCACTGGGACATACAAGAAGAATAACACTCACATTTTTACTGTCCTGGGCAGGTAACGCTGTTGAGGATGTCAACTGAGCACAATGAATATATTTTAACTGCACACAGCCGTTTTGCTGCTCACAGTCGGTTCCTTTTATGAGTCCGAATCAACAACAGGATACATTGGCGACAGTCTTGAATTCAAAGTTCGTTCTCATTCATTTGAATGGATCCAGACCCTTGAGGTTTGTCAAATGTTTTACCACACAATTCACTTATTTCAGGTAGATGTCAAATTTTAAAACACAATTTATGTGTCATGTGTTTCCTGTATATGTGTATATATCGATAAATAGATAGATGATGAATAGATCGATCGATCTCCATTATCTGAACCGCTTTACCCTGACAAGGGTCGCAGGCCAACTCCATCCATCGATCCATTTTCCGATCCACTTTATCCTTACAAGGGTCGCGAGTATGCTGGAGCCTCTCCCAGCTGTCTTCGGGCAGTAACCAGGGTACACCCTGAGCTGGTTTGCAGCCCATATCAGGGCACACATAGATAAACAACCATTGGCACTCACAATCAGACCTAGGGACAACGTACAGTGTTTAATTGCCCTACCATATATGTTTTTGTAATGTGGGAGGAAACCGGAGTTCACGGAGAAAACTCACACAGGCACAGGGAGAACATGCAAACTCCACACAGGAAGGCCAGAGCCGGAATCGAACCCTGCACCTCTGCACTGTGAGGCGGACGTGTTAAACAGTCGATCATTGTGCTGCCGCAGGCCAACTCTTGTAAAGCCAATTCGAAGCAATGGGATCTCATTCAATCTCACAAATTACGGGGCCAGATTGCAACTGAATATGGTGATGAAACACATCTTGCACCAATTATTGTTGACAAGACTCACAGTTCTATGCAATGTGTAACAAAATGTCTCAATGCACTATAGACTTTCAGATATATACATGGCAGGTGAGCACTACACAAAGCTTTTGTAATGCACTTGATTGCAATCAATTTGGTTGTGCAACCGATCATTCACAGCAAGACAGAGGCGTGTTGCAAGGCTAAACTCGCTTGTAACAGTTTAATGGATGTTCTTTGATAGTGCTGGAGGGTTCTTGGGGGAGAGAGTAAAGGAGAGGGTGGGGTAAAGAGTATTGCGCACAAGGTCTGAGAAGGAGAGATAGTGCAGCACTCATTATCACTCACCGCGCTTCAGAGTTCAGCAGAAGTCCATACCACACAATCGACTCCAAATCTGTTCAATTTAAATCGAACAGCTCTGTTTTTCAAATATGCAGTGATACCTATCTGTTCACCTTGATGTCCATGACCCCATTTATACTTTAAATTTATTGTGCTTCCTGTGGTACGTCTTTTGTTGAACTCCTGTGGAGAGCAATTCGGTTCTACATTACATAATTGGGCATAACATTCTTCGTGGTATCATAATTAGTGCACTACTGGTCACCTTAAATTGTGTGACAATTCTCTGGATCACCTGCACTGCAGTCATTGTACCCTAATAACCGCACTACCGGTCACTTTATTTTTGCTTGATGATTCTCTGTGTCATTTGCACAGCTGCCATTGTTTCGAACTACAGCATGAATGGTACCCTTACGTTACATAAAGACTCTGGACTTAGTCTTACGTCTTTTTTCTTTTTGTTATAGTTGCTTAGTCTGCAATACAAGTGTGGCTACGACTACCGCAGATCCATTTCTTGTGTGTTTTTTCATAAGATGCTTCTGATTCTGACTATTTATCAAGACGGATAAGGACGTCATCTACGAGTTCATCTGAGGTTCAGAACATTCACAATAAAAATGTAACGAATGAATGATTATCACTGAGGTTGAACACGGTGAGACATAAAAGTGACCACTAATTACAGAAGCTCAGAGAGAGGCTGCTGATTCAATCTTGTGTCAGGGAGATTTACAGAGTGAGATGAGCAAACGGAGACAGAACACGCAAAGCATTGATAAGGAAGACAAAGTCTGGGAGAGGAACCACTGAACTGATGCAATTTCTGTTGTCGTCAAGAGGTTAGGGGAATTTTCAGTGGCTATTTGACATGACTTTTATCGAGAAATTTCACGTGAATCCTCATGTTCTCCATTGAAGTATACTCGATCTCATACACAAGCTCCTGTTATGTTTTTGTTTAGATTACATTCAGTTTTGTTCCCTCGTGCCCTTTTTGTCTTCACCTGTTTTCGCCATGCGTGTCCCTTGTGTTGAACCAATCGGCTCCCTTAACACTTTGTGTCTTGTCCAGGTGTTTCTTCTTGTCTCATCACTGTGCTTGTATTTAGTTCTCTGGGTTTTCTCAGTCTTTGTTGGTTCATTGTGTGTTTCTGTGTGCACCTGTCATGGTTTGTTTGTGGCATAGGTTTTTTGTTACTTGGTTTCCTGTGGTTTTCGGGACTTTGTTTGTATACTCATGTCAGTTTTTCCAGTGTACTCCTGCAAGTATTTTTGTTAATATATTTTGATGAGCCCACCCGGCTCCTCCAGCTTCCCTGCTTTTTGGGGTCCTCGACCTACCATCACACAAAACATGTTTCATTATTTTATGACTGTTGAGAAATTTTAAAGACACTCCAAAAAAAATAAAAAATAGCAACATTTCCAACTTTGCAATTGAAAAGGGTATTAGCGCATGATGGAAAATATGGCTATAGTGTCACTGTTGTGTGAGAAAACACTTGTGTTCATTTTTCTCATTTATTTATTTTTTACATTAAAGGGGTGTTTCAGACATCCCATTAACGTTAAAGTTCGGGAAAAAAAAGACAAAAATGGATGTGCGTTTTTCACAGTCGATCACTCATGCAAGGTGCAGTAATGTTGTGAATGCAAAACTGTGAATTCCCCAAAAACGCAAATATGAAACAAGGGCTTCCCTCCAAAACTCAGCAGTTGGTTGGACATTATAAAATGCTGTAAAAAAAAAAAAATATATATATATATATATATATATATATATATATATATAGATAGATAGATAGATAGATAGATAGATAGATAGATAGATAGATACACATACACACACACACACACACACACACACACACACACACACACACACACACACACACACACACACCAGGGACGCAACCAGATATTCAGCACGGACAAGTGGTGAAAGAATGATGAAATACTAACGCACTAATTAATGTCTCTAAAGACAAATATTCTGAATTGCCTGTCTGGAAATGCTGAGTGCTCACTAGCGCAGAGGATGAACTGAAGTGGAGGAACACACTGATAACAGAGCGTGTACGATGATGATAAGCCTCATCACCACAGTTTCTTTGCACAAGCTTATGAATATGACAAATAGATGAGAATTAGAGGTGTCAAGCAAATGCAAGAGATTGTTCTTTTTCTTTCCAAGTGATGTGTTTGTATTAGTGCACGAAAATTGCCCAGGAGAGGGCGCCTTTTATTCAATTGATTAGCCGTGCGCACACACTTACTGTCAACTTCATCAACTAACTCAGCTGCAATAACAATATTTTTGCGGTAATTTTTGGGGCGAATTCCTTTTGCTGCTCTTCAGTTATTCATGACATTTTCCAGTGCATGTCATTACACCCTGTAATCTGATAACATGACAAGATGTCCACTGAAGTAACCGCTGTCCCTGACAGGGTTAATGAGAACCAAAGTCTGACTCAACACTCGATACTCTAATCACCATTCCTCAAACTGTGTTTATGATGTGGAAAAAGTGACGCCATTTTAAACTGAGAGTTACTCATATGCAAGGTGTTTTATAAAAACAGGATGCGGAGATAATTGTGATGACTGGAGACAAACTAATTTGACCAAATCAAATATGTTTTCCCATACATGCAATGATACCGTTGATTGCCGTTATTTCATCAAAAGTTCAATTCAACCTTTCAAACTGCAGCCCAGTTTACTTTCACCATTTTAAAGCTTTAAAACTTCAATTCACAGCAAGATTCCAAGGCTCCCCCGGCAAGGTTGTCGCAACCTATTCGTCGGCCTTCGTGTCATGACAGAGAATGCTATGTGCATACACCAAAGCTTCGAGGTTGAAAACATCAGTTCAGAAATTCTGTCAGCCACAGAAAAACAACAGAGGGGGGAAAAAAAAACCTTTCTGCAGGGGCAGATGTTGCTGTGATGATAATACAGCCACAATTCAAAGAAATGAGCAAACCAATGCACAGACACAATTGTGTTGCATATCAGCAACAAAAGAGAGGTTTTGTTTACAGGAAGGAAGAGCCGCATGCAATCAAACTGCAGTCGAAAAGTAGGCCTATATCATTAGGAGGACTGCAGTTAGGTACCAAAGTATATCTCCTTTTTCTTCACTCTCATCAGCAAACTCTTCACACCTGTAACAATGTGAACAAGCCCATCACGATCATTAAATTACTAGCAACTAACACCTATACTGTAATTCTTGCTATGTTGTTTTTATTTGTCAAAAGTTAGAAATTGATTTCTCTTTACTCAATCCTCTTTGGCTCATTTGTTTTTAATTCATGATGGTGTTTTGTAGGCGGCACTGGTGAGGACATCCGTCTCACAGAGGTCCTGGGTTCGAATCCGGGCACCGGCCTTTCTGTGTGGAGTTTGCATGTGCCCCTGTGGGTTTTCTCCGTGTACTCTGGTTTCCTCTGAATTGTCTTGTGAAATGGCTGTTTATCAATGTGTGCCTTGAGATAGGCTGGGAACCAGTTCAGGGTGTACCCCGCCTGCAGCCCCAAGAAAGCTAGGACAGGCCCCAGGATGCCTGTGAATTTGAGAAGTTTGTTATTTGTAAAAAATGTTATTTTGAGAAAAATTTATTATGAGACTTTATTATTATATAAATTAATATTCAATTCCATTAACACACACACATTTACAAAAAGTGCTAAAAATTGATACTGTTTTTTTTATTGGTTTATTGGTTTATTGAACATAGAACATAGAACATATATAGTAATAATTTGTCAGAAAATAAGGTAAATAAAATAGTAAAAGGAAAGAGAAATCAGTCATCATTCAGCATAATTATGTTCAATGGAGTAGGAGGAAGTAAAGAACTTATCTAGTCCTACCCCGTGTTATGTGTTTATATCGATTAAATCATTTTTATATCAATCAGAAAAGAAGGTAAGCAGTAACTGTTGAGTTACGGTATCAATTTCTGATACGGAACTTAACCAGTTCAAACGTGAATGGTACCCATCCTTCCTCCATGGAATACACACAACGAGATAAGAGTAGTAGAAGCAAGTTGCGACTGAGCCCTATTAAAATAACTCCTTTTTCACAGATAATTAAAAATATCTACTTTTGAGACGTGTCATATTGCCTGTATGCATGTGTTCCTACACCATTTGTGTATGCCTATTCATTATTTGAAGGATTACCACGACCGGAAGTCGTGAGCATGTCAATGGTATTTAACATTGACTTCAGCATTCGCACTTGTTATTTTTTTAACAAAGCACGTGTTGCATTTCAATATCCAATGTGTGTAATTATTTCTGCTGTGTGTTCAGTTTTGCAATAAACCAATTGGGGTGTCATTAAACAGTTTAAAGAACACTCAAGAAGGGCAGAGTAAACGTTTGCCACGCGCAATCAACATGATGCATTCAGGGCAACATCAGACAACTTGCAAAGCACACCGCGCCGGCCGGTCGGCACATTCATTATTTTTCTTCTAATCTTTGTGAGAAGCCAAAATAGAAATTACAATTAAATTTCGATTCATTGTCCAGCCCGACCCATGACAACACATGAAATTGTTCTTATTGTCGCATCACCAGAACGAATGTGCTTTGGAGAGAGGATCTATTTTTGGGAGGTTATTACCTGCATTCCTGTTTGGGAAGATACAGCAATGCTTCTGAAGAATGGCTGGCAACACCTGTGAGGAAACATGAAAAAAGTAGTCAGTATTAGCAACTCCAAGCAGAGAAAGATTGACAACAAGGGAACATACTGTAGACACAGAGCAGTTTCCCCATTGTCATCAATTTCTCCTGTGTGAGTCCATTGTTATCTTTTACAGGATCCAGTCCTGTTTCCAGTTTCCAAAGTTTCTGTCTGCAGTCACACTCGACGAGCTTTTGAATAGTTCATGAAAAGTACATACAGTAAAATATACTGTATTCTTGATGTGGTTCGATAAAACCGCAATGGGGTGGGCATATTTCTAATTGGATTTTCATTATGTATCACTTCAACAAGCCTTCCGGAACCAGCAAGTTGAAACTGCAAATACAAGAGCCAATTATTGAACTGTTCACTTGCCGGAGGCTCCACATTCTACTCAATAATGAAAGCTTAACATCTTTTCTCTTGGGTAATCTAAAATTGTAATTGATATAAAATACCGTTTTAGCTGATACTAATTTGGCCCCTGGAGGACGTCGGAAAAGGTGGCCGTGCAGGAGTGGACAGTAAAGAAAAAGGGTGTAAATTGCTTTTAAGGTCACCGGATTGTTTGACTTATATGCGCGTCACTGACTGTCAATATTAATTGAGTTCCAAAGGCTTTCTAACAAAAAGAAGCCCAGAGAAGAAATAACGTAGCTCAGCAGTTGCTATCAATTTCCCCCTTTGTTCTTGCCACTGACTGATAGATCCAGAAAGATTACATAAGAAATATCAAAATACTCATCCGACTACTGTGATTGGATTGCTAACATTGCTCTACACTGACTCTCGGAAATACTTTACTGCTCGCTGAGAATGAACTCGATAATTATCCCCTTTAATTAAGCTAAGCAGTGAGGTATCCCTCAAGAGAAAGAGTAGACTAGACTGAAGAAACGGAGATGAACCCAAATGGCTTGTCCCGAACCATCAAATTATTTCCATTTTCTTACGCGGGATCGGTTTGCATTAGCGGCAGCCTAAAAAGGAACGTCTAGACTTCTCTCTCCACAGCCACTTCATCCAGCGCTTCCGGGGGGATTCTACAGGTGTTCCGAGGTCAGCCAAGAGGCATATGCCATTTCCCAGTTCAAATCTTTGTTTTTATGTCTTGGTGATCTTGTGAAACGTTAGAAGTCGTAGCCCAAGTCCTGTTCCACTGAAAGTCCAGACAAACTGAGAACGCACTGAATGCCTGGATGTTGTTCTTGTGAGCTAGCTTAAACCAAGGACGCACCAGGTTGGTGACTTGTAAAGAGTTGGCTGCGAAAATATTTCAAAATGCATTTGAAAGGTTTCTCTCACCCCCTTTATCATTTTGTGGAAATACGAGGAGCAGTTCAAATATAATAAGTCTTGTTCTATTCACCGGACTTATAGTTCATATTTTTTTTATTATGAATTATCACACAATATAGAGAGTACAGTGATCCCTCGCTATTTCGCAGTTCATTTATCGCGGCTTCAGTGCATCGTGGATTTTTTCAAACATATTCATAAAAAAAAAAAAGAATCATATACATGGAGTACAGTAATGTATATGTTGCTCTATGTGACTCACTGTTGTTTTGCAGCTTCTCATTGACCATTTGCGGACTTTAAAAAAATATATATATATTTTTTTACCTGTATGTTTATTGGTCGCTACTTCGCGGATTTTCGTTTATCGCGGGTGGTTTTGGTCCCCATTAACCGCGATAAACGAGGGATTCCTGTATCATGAAACATCTATTGAAATGCATCGTACAGTACGTATACATAACATACGTTGCAAATTGAAACGCCCAAGGAACATTCATCGATTCTAACCAGAGCTTATTTATTAGGGAAAAAAACCCCTTTTGAATTATTATTATTATTATTATTTTTAAAGATGCCATCGCATTGAACCGAAATGTTCTGCTTTGGGATATAATCAAGAAGAATTAATTTGATTATACCGTATCATATACTGTACCATATGAGCTGAAAACATCCTTTTGAACTAAATCTCCAGTTTTCGGATGGAAGCACAGCTCACCCATTCAACAGTAATGTGATACAGCAAGAGAACATCTTTCTTATCTTATAACTATGACAGTGTAAAGATTGCCTCCGTGACGTTTCATAGGTCAATCCGGCCAAAAATTTCACTTCAGTAGTCAAGTGTGAAACAAGTGGTGGCTACTGGTGAAAAGTTGGTATGTGGCGATGAAAACAATTCAAATTGATGCTGGTTGGCAGCGATGTACTGTACTGGAGGAGTGAGGAGAACAAACTGTCAGTGCCTCATCTGTGTCTCAGACACACAGAGCTGTCGCTTGCCTTGTTAAAAGGATTACAGACAAGCCATCTAATTTTACATACATCAGTGCCTCAGGCGTCGGTGTTTTGTCTGTTCAAGCGGGGAGGATTGATGACAGACACAAATACAAAACACGCACGGGCAATCCCCGGAACACATAACTGGGACATTTATATTTAGGAGTGCTGAAATGCAATTAGTTTCCTCACAGTCATCATCAATATGAAAAGACAGATTATTTGAATCACTTTTTATGAAAAGGCACATTTTACATGAAGTGCACACATGCTCATGTCTAAACTGCGTATATCACAACTAAGGGATTTCAATAATTGATTATGACCAACTAGTTTACTTAAGTATGATCAATTTTGCAAGACATCTCGAAAAAAAAAAAAAGATCTTCAGATATTTCAAGTGAAGCTCTTGGAAATGGACACACACTCTTCAAATAAGTTAGCAATGTTCCATCATTGGCAGCACGGTTAGTACAAACGCCTAAAGGTGCAGAGTTCGATTCCGGCCCGGCCTTCCTATTCAAAAGTCAAATAAATAGTCAAAAAAATGTAATGTTGTTTATAAAATGATGTGATAATGGATTACATGGTTTAATACTGTTGCTTTTTTTCCCAAATGTATTTTCTTTTTTTAACGTATACTGTTTTGGTATTTTCTTTCGCAGAAATTTGCAGTTGGGCTCGGTCCCGACTGAAGTGTATAGCGGTGATGCTATTCTTCAATATCTCAATCTCTGTGGACTAGTTTTGCTTTGGTTTGGCAACTGTAATGACATCATACCAATTTCCCTTGCAGTAATAGATTGATTTTTGGTGGAGCCAGACAGTAGCTTGTGATACAATGCTGGTATTTTAAGACAAAAAGGGATCTATTAAAATGACAACAAAGTACATGTGGTGTAGCAGCAGAAATCCATTTGTGCAGGGTTAGAGTCTGAAAATAGAGCTCGCTAAATGTTTCAGGACTAGCTCCTCTCCACTCTCGAGCAAAATGGCATCACTACTCACATACATGTGGACTTTCAGCCTTGCTTTGCATCTTGAAACGGGTCGTAAGAGCCTTATCGTGTCACTGTCAAGATGGCAAATGTCCATGCAGGCCTTGTATTGATAACTTTGAGAGAGCACAGGTGATGTGATGAAGGTTTGTGCATGTGTGCTCTGCTGAAAGACTCGCTTCCAGAGTGCCTACTTCGGGCAGTAAAAGGGTGTTTAGCGATCTATTTTTGTCTTGTGTTCATCAAACATCTGTGTTATTCTTTAATTATGTCCTGCTCCTTTTATGTAACGTAAAAGCCTTGTAGGAATGATAAAGCTTAAATATGAAATACAGATATCCATCCGGATAGGGAAAGGTAGAAGTTGGGCGAATCTTCGTGGTGATGTTTTACAACACACACAGGTCAGGTGTCATGTATGTATTTCAGTCATCCTACGGGGCATGGACTGTTGTCACGAAAGAGATTACATTTGAAACCTAAAATAAACAAAGAGTTTTCCCCTTCAATTGTGGGCCAGATGATCAACCAACACCTTCACAAAAAGATCTTATGGCGTCCGCTTCGTTCTGTGTGTGAGAAGAGGCCGGAGTTGTGCTAGTACAACTAAAGTCGGCTTCACCATGAATTTGTGTCTGCTCAAAAGGCCCTGAGCATCTGACAGTTCCTGGTTGGGAAGAACATCAGGGTGCTGGAGAAACCTCCCTACTCAGCCTCTCCAAGTCTGTCTTAAGGTGGGTCAACAAGGGGACCTGGTCTGAAGACGTGGTTGATATTGAGATGGACGGTGCGGCTGGTGCAGGAAGAATGCTTCTGAATTGCATGAAGGCCCTTTTTTTTCCCTGTCTCAGGCTGACTATGGGTTGATATATCGGTCATGTATATTGCTCATACACAAATAGACCATCATTGTTGATAATTGTGTGATTGGAGAGTTTTACTCTGAATGTTCCAGAGCTCCTGTTTTAATGTCAGTGTCATCTTGAGAATAATAATGCTGCCCCGAGATAATGTCACCATGGAGGTCTGTGTGAATCCATTTTGATGCATATTTCAAGACAGAATTAATCAACATTCAATTCCACACACAACAAATTCTATTCAATCTCTTTATTGATTTTCAGGTCCATCCCTCATCTAAATGTACCTTAGCCTCAAGAGCAATACCATCACGCTTTAAAACACACACACACACACACACACACACACACACACACACACACACACACACACACACACACACACACACACACACACACACACACATTCAGTCTACGCCGATGAGATGAAACATTATCATAATTTCGGAACTAGCATCGCTCACAGGCCATACGATACAAGAGAATGTGATCTGAGTCATACAAAAGTGACCCATGATGGAC